>CAXKVX010001326.1:0-29113 GCA_964058865.1 Eleocharis quinqueflora
ATAACTCTTGGGAGATCAAAAGATTTCCTAAAAAAATAAACGTAGTTTTGTCAATGACCGCCTTTTACTTTTCGAAGAAAGTGCCGGCTACACCTTTCCAACCCTGTAATGTTTTGTCAGTTTTTCTAATAACCATTTCCCAATCGTTAATAGACAGCTTATTGGAATATAATGGAGTACCTAAATGGAAAATGCCACAATTTCTAATAAATTCTTAGTTAACAGAATTTGTGCAATACACTTGGTTGGCCGTTCTCTGCAAAATATTAGGATCAGGGGGGCCTTAGTGAAAACAGACACTATGCCATATCTTGTAATAAAATTTGTAGCGAGTCTGAAGAAGTTCCAACAAAACTTGAAAGAACTTTATGTGGGAAACGCCATCTAGGCGTACCAGACAGGACACATCTAAATAACTTTTCAGGAGAGCACATTGTTCTTTTTTTTTTCAGGAAGAGCAGATTATTCCTCTTTTGATAATTAAGATCAATTTTCTGAATTGAAGGTTGAGGAGCGCCTTGTATCAGTAGAAGAATTACTTGATGCTGATGAAGTCTTCTGCACTGGAACTGCTGTTGTGGTTTCTCCTGTAGGAAGCATAACCTACCTGGGTAAAAGGTATTTGTAGCTCCAAATTTTGTGGTTAAGACCCCTAGATACAAAAAATCTGATCTAAGAGATCAAAGAAGATTTGTTGGAAGAGTTTGAAATGTATGTTAGACACTAGCATCCATAAAAAAAATTAAGTTCACAATAAAATAATCTGCAATTTTGCCCTTTTTTGGCATTTTTAATAACTGGCATGTCTCCAGTTCCAGATGGTCTCTATATTTTAGTGCACATGATTAATAGATCTTGTTTTCAATGTAACAGGGTGACATATGGTAACCGTGGTGTTGGTGTTGTATCACAAATACTCTACACTTCATTGACAAGTCTGCAAATGGGTCTTTCTGAGGATCATTTTGAATGGACTGTGCAATTAAATTAAAAATGCTGTTTCATAGTTACCTAATTGGATGAGAAGTTTTCGTGTGACCTCTATTTACTTTAGAAGTATTGCATGGATTTATTAGGTTTGAGAGTAACCATGAATAAATTTTGCGATTGGTACTTCTGGTAAGTTGATTTCACCGAGTTTAGGAGTAGTTTGCTGGGAAATCTAGCACTGTTGCTTGTGGGTCCCTCCAATTGAAGTGGCAGTTCCACATCCTTAGGCATTTTGTCAAGAATATTGCACAACAAATTAAGATATAATATAGTAAATTTATGTTGTCTGTCAAAAATATTTGCAATATAATAGGTCAAACATGATTCGTAAGAGCATTATTATAAAATAATGTCCTCGAAGGCTGTTGTAAGTGACACAATCTAGCAAATAATCTGCAACGTATCTTTGAATGAAAAGTTGTTAGAATGTTAGTAAATCTCCGCCTGTCATGAAGCCCAAAGGCCCAATTATTTAATTGACTGGTGCTATTAAAATACTCTCTCACTAGCCCACAAAGTTAGTGGGCTTACAAATTCAGGCTCCAACTCATATCTTCCCTCTAATAAAAAGAGGCAAAAATTTAAGTACTGTGAAAGATGAATACACTTAGAACTATCAAACGTGTGAAAGATCATGAAAGAGAATAGTTTTGTTAACTGTTTTGTTTAATGAATGATTAAAAAATTTGTTTCGTCAACTGTTTCGTTAAAATAAACGATTGAAACAATTGAAATGAATCAAAACGATCGAACTCCTTCTCTTCACTCTTCAACCATCTGCTCTCTCATCACACTAAAGCAAATCAGAAACCGATGATGAACAATTCCAACCATGCACGAGAATCAAATCCTTGATCTCATCTTTCGAGCAATCATTCAACTCCTTTCTAATCACCTTCTCTCAACATAACCATTTTTCTCTGGAAGCAAAATAATTCTAACAATAAAGTCACAAACAAAACTACGAAACAAACGATCACAAAACAATATATTTTCGTTAACCGTTTTATTATTTAAACAAAAGAAATTCATTGATCGTAATTGTTTCATTCGTCACAAAATGAAGCGTTAAACAATTAAACAAGCATCCATTGACAGCCCTAGGTACACTGGGGTACTCTAACTCATCTGGATCGTTCAATTCATCGAGATTGATGAAAATTGATTTATTAGAAAATGCAACAAAAGTTAAAATAAAACACTTTTAACCAATCTCAATGAATTGAACGACCTAGATGAACTAGACAACAATGACGTGACGGAGACGATGTCCTTTGATACTTTTGACTGTTAGCCTTTCAGCATTTGATGCTCATTTTCTTGAATTCACATCTCACAAAATACTCTGTATTACGAAATAGCCAACGAATTTCCAACACATCACTGAACATGATTAAACGACGTAAAGCGTCGCATATGGATACGGCCGCGTCATCATTGGCGTGCTATTTTGAGATCAGAATTTCGGATTTTAAGAGCTCAGGGAAAATTGGTTGAGTGCTTCTGCTATGGATATAAAAAAATGAATAATTGTGCTTAATTGTTATCTGACCATTTAATTTGATAGAAAAAACATGTGCAGCGATTAGTACGGATCCAGAGTCCATTTAAACTCTGACATAATTAAGCTCAGACAGACGTTGAGATCAAGATACAAACACACTAAAATTCAATAAAGCATCATTTAAAATCTATTTTTTTGCGTTTTTTGAAAAATCAAACTCGAACACTCTTCGAATTTATCTGTGAATGAATCTGCCTCTGGTAGCGCTACCAGAGTTGAAATTCATATTAGTCACTGAATCTTTAAAATTTAAGGTTCATGTTGTTTTTGTTCCATAACAGAATTCACCAAATTTGTTTCCTTAATACCAATTATGTCTTTTTTTTTCCAGAAGTGCGTCTTTTCAGTGCAAACACAGATAAAATCAATTAAAGAAAGAAAAAGAAAAATAAAAACAAAAACAAAAACTGCCCTAGTGATAGCTGCACGTTGATCAATTGAGATAAATGCAATTTTACGTTACATGTTCATATAACCAAGTAAATTCGCATTTGATTTTTATCATCATCAAGGAGTTGTAAATAAACATCAAATTTAATCCTTCAATGAAATTGCTAACTAAATATTTATTTTAATACTAATTCTTTCACAGGAGATATTATGTTACTCCATTTTTTTTCGATATATGGAGTCCTCAATGTCCCCGACATTTATTACTTTTCAAATATCTCTTAATGAAATTTTTGTGCTTAAGGAAGTTTGAATTCATGATCTCATCTAAATCACTATATTCAGTTACATAGTAGATCATTTGCATATTATGGTACTCCGTAATTATTTAATCATCATTATGTGCATCACTATATTCTTTTTATAGAGCTTGAATGGTTGAATGATGTAACACACGGAAATTACAAATTAAGAAATTGAAAATTTTGAAAATAAAATATGAATTTTATCTGTGTTATTCAAACATTTATTAATTTAGATTATTAAAAAATGTTGGTATAATTAAAATCAGTGCCTAATAGATTTGTTTATCTTGAAATTCATTCAATAATAATAGCACGTTATTTCTCTAATCATGCCTTCGTGGGTCTGCAAAAGATTAGATCAAATATGGAAAAAGATTTATATGGGCTGGAGTAGAAAATAAAAGAAAAAGGAAAATACATTTAGTAAACTAGTAATTGTATACGTGCCAAGCAACGGAAGACATTATGAATGAAAAAGAATCATTTAAATTGCGTGTTGATCAAATATCATTTTTGCGTGTATCACATTTTTGTGAATTATTCGTAACATATTCAAAATTATGTGTTCTTGTCAATTAGTTGTATTACAAATAAATGCTTGGAAAAGTGCTTTTACAATTTTTCGCGCGTATTTATCTTTCAACTACATAACAATATAACATATAAATGCACTGCACAACAATTTCATTTAGACGATGATTCTTTAGGTATCACCGATGTGTTGTCAACATAAATATAAGAAAGAAACGAATCCAGACAGCTTACTAAATAATACACAAGTAAAATCCCAAAAAACAAATAAAGTGTCACAAATCAAAATTATCACATGAGCTTAATTATTTAGTTTGCTTCAAAGATACCAACGTAAGAAAAACTAAAGATAAAAATGCTAGAAGCACATCTGCTAAGAAATTGAGTTTAACTTAAGAAAGAGAGCATATTACACTTTACCAGTATTATTTCCTATTTCTTTGAGTGAATTTTCCGGAATTTGATCTCGCTTGATAAGGTTGTTGAAGCTCTCTCTAACAATTGCTTACGCCTCTTATGCGTCACTGCAGTTTAGCCTGGGTGAACGCACAAACATAGCTACATGATACATGATACTGGGTATTTAGCCAAATTTGAGAAGGTAAACACATATATTTTCTGGTTGCATCAGATTATTTTCGAATCTGTCCTATTGCTTCTACTCGGCTGTTGTGTCGACGTAACAGCGCCATGGAGGGTTTTTTTTCAAGACAACAATAGAGAGGAGAGTAAAATACCTGAAATTGAATGGAAGAATTAACACATTCAATCCAGAGATTCAAACAAATATTTAAAAATTTTGGATAGTAATCCATATTTATACATACATTGCATAATTTTCAATGCTATATTTAAAAAATCATCAGCAAAATAAAAGATTATGCAATTCGTATAGTAATATTTCATAAAATGTACGTTATAAAAACAAACAAAAACAACTTAGTTTAAATTTTTTAAATTTCCCTAACTATGATATAGATCTCATAAAAATTAGTTCTTGTATCATGTGTAGGTCGCATAAAATTTATAAGACAATAGTTAGAAAATACATCAGTCTCAAATATCAATTATATTTTGAAAAATATATGTAAATGCGGATCTTTGAACTTCAAATTAAATGCATGAAAAAAAATAATTAACAAAACAAAATTACAAAGCAGGGTTGAATATTGCACCATTTCATTAATTTCATGATTTGACGTCTAACCAAAATATCAGAAAATAAAAAATATATATTTATATATATATTTTTACAAATTAATTAACTCGTCCATTTCTTGTAATTATAAATTATTGGTCAGTAGTATGATTCTATAGTATTTTAAAATACTATAAATTTTTTACTTTGTCATAGTTAAAGTTATGTGACATATAACTAATTTTTAATTAAAAAATAATGAATAGTTTAAAATATTTGATACATTAGTATGGTAATGTGACTATGAAATGCATGCTTGAAAATTAGTTTGTACAAGAAATATTAATAGTTTAAAATATTTTGGCACAACTTTCAATTTTCTTCCCTAGCACGAGAGATTTCAATATGTGAATAATCAGTCTTATAATACTTACCATATATAATTTGTACAAATGACATTATTGTTCTTATAGAATCAAGCATTGTGTATCAGTATCCTCTGGTTTGAAGGATATTTTAGTCCATAAAAAAGCAAGACTATGATCAAATGGAGACTCCATTTCTTAGGTGCTTTATAAGATAGTATAGATATAGAATCAAGCATTGTGTACCAGTATACTCTGGTTTGAAGGATATTTTAGTCCATAAAAAAAGTAAGACTATGACCAAATGGAGACTCCATTTCTTAGGTGCTTTATAAGATAGTATAGATTAGAATAAAATTTGTAGAAGTAAGGACAATGACGGTTGGGATATTTTAAATTTATCCTATATGAATCAAGCATTGTTATGTAAACGAGCATGGCAATTTTATTATAAAGAACACAAAGGGTTATGGAAAGAAGTCATTAAAATATAAGAAATTCTCTTATCATGCATCACATTTTTGGATAGAAATAAGTGTTAACCTAGGCGCCTAGGTTATGGACAATTTTTCGGTTTAATTGAACTTGTGAGGTTCTAATTGCAACTTTAACTAATTCAATTTCAAATGGCAATTGCTAATTTGACAACCAACTCAATTAAAACACTTCTCAAATGCAAATATCAATTAGAGAAGTGTGTATATCAATGTGCCTTAACCAAGTTTTAATTGCGAAAGCGTAATACCAATTAATCAATATGTCTTAAATAATCCTAATTAACAATTCAATCAATTTTCCAAATGGCCAACTCAAATGGCAATTCACTAATTCCTAATTAGACAATTCAATACAATTCTAGGGACCACTTTGCAATTTTACCAAATCTACTACAAATTATGCACTAACAATTTCTAAACACGAAATAGAGAGCTTAAGTAAAAAGAAGGAGTTTAGAGATTGCAAACAAAGATTCGGCACAAGTGACACCAATATTTTTAACGGAGTTCGGATATTGACGATCCTACTCTCCGGGACTCCCAACCCCTCGACTTGGTAATAGGGTTGAGCCGATTTACTATCACACGAAAGTCTTGTACAAGCTTGAACCTTGCCCTCTTACACACAAAGGTTGAGACACAAGACCAAAATAATAGTAACCAAATAAATGATTTAATGATGAGAATAGAACTCTCAAACTCTCACAATAGTTTTGATTCAATTAAACAAGAGAATTTGAGCTTAGCAAAAGATTTAGCAAGGTTTTTGATTTCTCAACAATGGTGGCAGCTCTTTTTGGTTTATTTTGAGGGTTTAGAATAATTGGAAGAGAAAGGGGAGAGAGCCCCTTTTATAATGGCTCAGATCTGAATTTTATGGCTTTTTCCGCAGCTCACCGTTACGTAACTGTGAGTCACCGTTACGTAACTGTGAGTCACCGTTACGTAACTGTGACTTAAAATATGACTGTTAGGTTTGTTTCTTTTGAATTTCAGGCCACCGTTACACAACTGTGCCCACCGTTGCGTAACTGTACATTGATATTCTGCACCGTTGCACAACTGTGGTCATCGTTATGTAACTGTACTCACAGTTACAGACTGTGGTCCACGGTTATGTAACCGTGAGTACAACAGACTATATTTCTTGCTATTTTCAAGCTCGAATTCAATTGTTTAAATGATTTTAAACATATAGAACTTTAACCTAAGACACAACATGCCATCCATCATGTTTCTTGCTTGCTTCTAAATTTCTATCTTGATTGTTCAAGCTTCTAAGATGTGTAGAGCTTTTCTCACTTCTTGTTTGCTAGTATGCTCATTCAAATGTCTAAAATACACTCAAACAAGGTAAACAGTTAAATTCAAGTTGTTTTGCAAACTAAAGAAATTGTTTAGGACAACAATAAGTAAATTATATAATTGAGGATTATTGGGGATGGTAGTACTATAAGTTTTGGAATGATATATTGTGGCACAATTGTCCATTAAAAATTCAATTTCCTTTAGTATATAAAAAAACTAGGAAAATAAATGTGACATTACATTAAGTATGGAATAATGGTTTAATAAATCTACATTTAACTAGAGGTGTATCAAATGATTTGAGAATACAGAAACGTCAGATAGTTAGAATTTTACAAAAATATAAATTTTAAAGGGGAGAGCGACTCATCAATATGAACATTTGAAAATAATGGATTATACTCAGTTAATTCTATGTATAAATTTCTTAGCTTTGAGGGCATTAAGGTAAATATTAATCACACAGTTTGGATATTAAAAATTTCTTTAAAATTCAAATTATGTGTTTGGTTAGTATTAAATAACAAAATACTAACAAGAGATAATTTAATTAAAAGAGAATGTAATGTAGATAGTAATTGTGTATTTTGTGGGCAAAATGTAAGTGTGGATCATTTATTTTTACAATGTCATATTGCTAAACAATTTTGGAAAATAGTTAATTCTTCATTATATAGTAATCATAAGTTGAATATTAGTGGTACAGTTAATTCTCTCCAAAATAGTAAATTTTCCTCGCGAATGAGTCACTTGTTCACTTGATTTTTCTCAAATAATCGGCTTGGTTATGGGCTTATGGCCAGTATTTTTGTTGGAACAGAGTAAATATAATTAATGTTCTTCCTTATTATTTGCATGAATATTTTTGTTAGAACAACTCTTATTATTTGTGCAAAGAGTAATCCATGTCTAACCTTTTTCTCTAATGCATGAATATTTTTGAAATATAATATTTGCACATATATATACCTCTTTGTAGTGGATGCTACAAGACAAAAGAGGGTACATTTTGTTCTTATTCAAAAAGTCTTATCGTGAAGAGTGTTGAGAAATCCAATTCAAATGGAATTATTTATTTTTCTCATGGGTTGATATCGAAAGAAATTAGAAATTATTGTTCTCAGTAAGATCTAGCAATTTCGCTTCGATGCGTCAAGAAATGCATGTGATAAAGACTTCACACTTGAGAAGCTTTTGTGAGACGGATACGAGAATCGACATCATTGTTGTTTATTCGTGAACACTCAAACATTCGCTACGCAAGAGAAGTCATAGCGCTTGGTTGAGATATCAAATAAGATACAAAACTCGCACACATTTGTTAGATTAGAATTTTATACACAAGAATCTTGAGATTTAAATTGAATTGAATGAAAAAAATTTAAATTTCGCATCTCATGCAAAACTTACAAAATTTTGGTTAGATCAACATCTTTCTTATTTTATATTTGATATTAAGAGCCAAAATTTGTATTCAAGGCAAACTCTATATATGCTTCATCTTAATCGAGAGATTTTGAAAGAGAGGCCTTAGTCATTAATTTTGCGAACGTTTTTCTGGATCGAGTAATAACTTACCATGTTGAGAATTATAAATTGAGAAGAAAATGAGAGGAATAATATTACATTGTATTGCGTGATTGTTGTGTATTACATTTGTAAATAAAACATGACTATTTATAATCAACTATCAAAGCCTTCAACTAGCCGTTATGACTTCAAGCCTCCAAAGATCACTAGACCGTTAAGGCATTATTGTATTTTCTCTTTTTTGTTACTTTTCAAGAAATCAAATGTTATGTGATGATGTTCAAGGATAATTAACAACGGAAGTTTGCACTCGCCATAAGATTAGGAATTTCCGAATCTTAAAATAGAACCCTCTTGTGTCTAAATAGGTGCTATCAAACAACACCATAGATGCTACCAAATTTCTCGGAATTACGCAGTTCTTATGTATACACTTTCCGAATCAATTTCAGAGTTATTTGAGAGTTCAAATTTCTGTTATTTAATCTTGTTTTGCGCTGCTCACACTTGTCAGATCTAGTGATTTCGAGTGAGAGTGAGATTTTGACGGTCGTCGAGTATCCCCTTTCCTAAATTGACCCATGTCTGAAGATCTTCAATTTATCCCCTGCTCACACTTCCCTGTCACTCTTGATTCGGCTCAACTCATCACCATCATGGTCATATCTCTCTCTTTACATCTGTCCTTCTCTCATAATTTCTCACAGTTTTAAGGTAATGTAAATTGATACTGGTAGCTGACACAACTCCTACAAACTTGGCACCTAGCTAATTAAGTAGTGGAGTCTCGCTTCCTTAAAGGAGTGTTGTCTCTTGGCTGACTTACTTGATAAGGGCTTTCTTTAATTAAGAAATGCTATTTTTTCACCCTCATCTTAGACTCGAAGAGGAAACTGCAAATTTGATCATAAAAAGACAATTCCCATATGAGAGATTACTAACCAATCAAGCACAATCTTTATTGCCATCTAAAGTGAGTAAGTGGCTTCCGAAGCACAATAAGAATAGTCAGGATCAATATAGTTTTTGGAACAAACCACCCAAATTCGTTACCGACAAAGTAAGCATGTGGTGGATTTTTCTAGAGACCAATCAGCCAAAATTTTTAATAATAAACAAAATAAAAAGAAAAAAAGGCTGAAAGGAGAAAAATTTAGCTAAAATCACAGAAGAAGGAAAATCGTAATCTCGGATTTCGGTTCCCAACCGTAATCTCGAATTCTGGTTCCCAACCGGAATCTAAGAATCCGGCCCAGAATCGTGATCTTAGAATCCAGTTGGGAACTGGAATCTGAGATTTCGGTCTTGTACATTGCTTTCACTTTAAATACACCAACACCTCTTATCGAGTTCATTTCTGTAAACAAATAGAAAACAAGAGAGCGAGTGAGATACGAGCAAATCAGTTTTCAGGGAAGAAATTTGAATAATCATCTGGTATGTAAAATTTTACTAAAATAGTGCGTAAATAGCAATAAATTACTGAAAATTTTACTAAAATAGCAATAAATTTGCCTTTTTTTCATGCACAACAAAACTTCAGAGAAATGATTCCAATTTCTGTGTATTTTGGTGGTGAGATACGAAACGAACCTTACGGTATCGAGTACAGTTGTGCCCCTAAATTTACTTTTTCTGGAAATGATCAAACTCGTTACGAACATGTCCAAAACATTATATACCAGAAGTTGGGAATATTTGAGAGTCAACATTCACTTAATATTAGCGCTCGGTACAACACAGCAGCTATCAGTGCATATTATTTTTGTCTAATTCCCATACGTGAAGAAGTAGAGTGGCGAATGATATTTGAAATGGAACGAGGGGAAATGAATTGGAGATTTGTTGAATTATTTGTTGAGGTGGTACCAAATGAGAATGCTGGTAATTATACTAGCAATTTACCTGAAACTAGTAACCCAGTTGAGGAGTCTCGGGTCGTGATTTCCCAAAATACTGATCAAATTAGTTTTTATCATACTACAGTTCCTAATAGCCCTCACCAGACTCCTCATAGCCCTCCCGAAAGGCATTCACAACACATTGATCTTAATGAGCCCATATCTGATATTTCCGAAGACATTGAAGATGACGACGATAATAATATAGTACCCGACGAGGGAGAATGGGAAACTGGAGGAGATTATGATTACACTTCCAACGAAGATGATCCAAATTATGATCATAGCGATCATTCAGATCGTCGATTAATCGTGCAAGGTAGATCAGAGAAGCATCACCCGATTCGAGAGCTTAGTGATATTTCTGGTTTCAACGAAATTTACACGGAAGCACAAACTTCGACCGACGATCCTCTAGCTGTAAATCGTGTATTCAGTTCGAAAGATCACTTACAATGGGTCATTAGTGACTACCATATTAAAGGGAATATAGAGATCACCACAGAAAGCAGTAGTAAGTCGAAGTTGGTGATGAAGTGTAAAGATATTAGATGTTTTTGGAGGTTGTATGTCATGTGCACCAAAGGCGCTAATTCTTGGACTATAAGAACCAATCCGTACCCGCACACTTATATCCAACCGATCACAAGAGTGGATCATGCACAACTTACCGCTAAAATAATAGCTGGTGCAATCAAGAAGGAGATGAACGAGGATACAACGATGACAATTAAAAATGTTCGTCATTTAGTTAAAGCAAAATTTCCAGGCGCTGATCCATCGTACGCTAAGTTATGGCGTGGTCGGGAATTAGCAATAACCAAAAATTTTGGTTCTTGGGAGGGATCATATGTCTTGCTTCCTCGTTATTTTAATGCTATTCAATCCACCAATCCAGGAACAAAGTATTTGATTCTGACGAAGCCAACCAATCGACCTGAAGTTCGCTACTTTCAGGCAGCGGCTTGGACATGGGGTCCATGTATTGAGGCAGTTAGATACCTACGACCGGTGATAAGTACTGATGTCGGATTCTTATCTGGTCGTTACGAGGGAAGACTATTGATGGCGTGTGGCTATGATGCCGAGGGTCAGTTGATACCATTGGCATCTGCATTGGTAGAGAAAGAAAACCTAGAAAATTGGGGTTGGTTTATGAATTGGTTGTGTCGAGAAGTGTTCGGACAAGCTCAGATATGTGTAATATCTGACCGACACAAGGGAATTAAGGTTGTTTTCGAACATCCCCAATATGGATGGTCTGAGGCAAACGACGAAGCCGTGCATCGATATTGTATGCAACATGTAGCCGAGAATGTATACTCAAAATTTCCTAACGAGAATCTAAAAAAACTTTTTAAGTTGGCAGCCTCGAAGAAGAAGCCCTGTCGATTAAAAGAAAACATGAACACTATAAAAGCATATCCTGGAGCATACGAATATTTTAAGTCGATTGGTAAAAAAAGAGAATGATCAAACAAAATCGGCGAATCCTGCAAAGTGGGCACAATGCTTTGATAAGGGATAGCGTTGGGGAATCATGACAAGCAATGGATCAGAATCTTTGAACCGAGTGTTTAAAGCGATTCGCATGTTGCTCGTTGTGGCTATCGTCGAAGGTACTTGGTACAAGTGCGTAAACTGGTTTGACGAGCGAAGGAACAAATCCATGGAAACAGTGAACGAGGGATTTAAATATTCTAGAAAGGTAATGGCAATGCTTGTTCGAAGAGGCGACAAGTCAAGACCGCACTGAGTAGATCCATATCGATCGGAGGAAGGAAGCTTCGAAGTGCTACACCAGGGAGAGACATTACCAAACGGTGAATGGCATGATTTCAAATATCATGTCAACGTTAAAGAGGGACGAAATACGTGATGTACTTGTTTGAAATCGAATCTGACGGGTGTGCCATGTTCGCATGATTGGCCGTAATTAGGGTCCGACAATTGGAGTTAGCCCAATTCATCGCACCTTATTATACTGCCGAGTCTCTTCTGAATACCTGGATGGGAACATTCAATCCATTTCCAAACCAATGTGAATGGCCAAAGTACAACAGACTGATTACCATTCCAGAGATGAGATTAATCCGTCCCAGGAAACATTCAATCCATCTGCACGATACAAGTATGCCAAAACGGCACCGCCCCAGTTATAACTAACCGGACTATCCAAATCCCGTAAAAACTGTAGATACATGGTCGGTACACAATCATCACTCGAGTTAGGAAACATAACTGAAGTGAACAAGTTCATAACATAAGCTCGAGTATAGTGATCTACCTGCTCAGAAGTGAGATTATCCGGCATCTTACCACATACAGTTTGCAGCCACTTCAATCTTATATTATATCCCGAAGCGACCCGCATTTGCTGACCCCATTTGGTTTGGACCCTACTCTTCCATGCATCATCTCCCGTGTCCCTCCCTAGACACTCTCGTACCGTCTCAGTCCAATCCATGTCACAAACTGTGAAACCCGCTATTTTTGATAATTATATTAGTAAATAATTATCTTATTAATCATAAAATTTATCATTAATTAAAGCATTAACTCTAATTTAGCTTGGAAACAAATATCTAAAATTTAAAGTTTTTATTTTTGTAACATACAAATTTTCGAACGATATTAACAAGGAATATTTATTAAACAAAACCACGTACACAAAAGGAGTAAATAATTAAAAATAACACATGTACATATAAACTAAAATAAAATAACAATGGGACGTTTAAGTTAGTTTAGGCAATGTCAAATATGATGAGATGAGTAAACAATTTTTAACACGGTGAACATATTTAAATTTCAAGACAAATAATAGGTATGTAAGATAAATTACTAAATCCAAATTTTGTCCTTTTTAAAAACAAAATACATGTATGGACAGTTTACAAATTTAATTAGAGAGTTTAAAATTTTAAAATTCATTATACGATTATCACATAATTAATTTGTCTTTGGTCAACTAATTTACTATATTAATCTACACCATTTCTTGGAAAAACGTATAATGGGTCGTTCAATTCGTCTCAAGGTTAATTCGGTTAGCAATGCGACTCGTTGCACCATAGTGACCTCAATAGACCCAAAATACTTGTTACAAAACCCTTAGAATACCTTGGAAAACTCATGTTGCAATCTAACATGACCCATTGGGTCAAGATTGAGTCTTTGCAGCAAGTCAACACACAAGGAGTCACACGCGTGGTGCCGCAAAAGTGATCCCCTTCCTGTTTATGGTCCATAAATCGATCCCATGAGTCTAAAGACCCTGAAGTGAGTCATGGTCAGTTTGAACGGGTCGCCTCGGACTTGAAGATGAGTAAGCACACGAAGCTGCACAAAGAGGGAGACGCAGATAACCTCAACCGACTGCATTGGGAAGACCCACCTAGAAACCTCTGCTTGTCTCAAGTCCTCTGCTACCAAACCCAATGTTTTATAATGAAGCGGGTCAGAACCTTATAGGTGTGACGGGTCAAACAATTATCTAACGCAAATTTAAGTTTGCAGAAAATCGGGTGGACCCCTCTTTTCCCATGCCTTCTCTCTCTGCCACATCACCTCCTTCTCTCCTCCTTACTGCCTAGGGACCCGCCAACTTTCTCTCTTTTTCCTTCCCTCACTCTCTCTCTGCAATTAATGCATCCCGCCACCTCAGTGTCCCTCTCTCCTCTCTTTCACTGTCTCTACCTCTCCCTCTCGAGCATTAAATGCTCTCTCTCTCTCTGTTCCTCTTTCGGACTCTCTCTTTTGCTTTTCTTCTTTATGTCCCTTCCTCGTCTCTCTGATCTTGACCTGTCCGCTTGCATTTATGAGCCATCTCAGTCCCTCTCCCTCTGGCTACTCACCGCTCATTCTCTTAGACTGCTCGACACAGCGCTCAACTGTACAACCTTGACCCTTCTCTCACTTCTGTCTCTCAAATGGCACTTTGCCTTTATGGCAGGGTTGAAACTCACCACCTCGCTTTTGACTTTCTGGTTGAACCATCGAGTGCTATGAACCACCTCTGACACGACCCACGTACCTCCTACTGGTCTGCCCTCCTCCCGCCTATAAAACCCCCCTTTCGACCCTAGAATTCCCTTTTTCTGTTTTGCAAAACTCTCATGTGTTGAGATCTAGACTTTAACTAAGTTTCTTGTATTCGATTGTGAACGTTGATTGAAATTGAAAGTCAAATAGAAAGGGGGAAGTCAGAGCAGAGGGAAGGGCCAGAGGGTGGTGTCGTGCCTTAGCCTCGGTGCAACTTGTGTGCCTGTCTCGTGTACGGGTAATAAACCCTAGCTGCATTTCTTTTTGGCTTGCTTATTCTGTTGTGATTTGGGTTGTGTTGATTTCTTGAATTTGTTGTTTTGATGCACTTCGATGGAAGTGACCATCGAGTCACTGTCGTGCTTGAGACTCGATCTCTGTGACCTCTGGTTTGCCTGTTGGATCTCTGTATCGGTAACACCTGGTACCAGCCCTGTTGACACCAGTATGCATTCTGGGTTGTGCTGGCATTTAGTGCCTTCCTGGTTTTATTGCTGGCACGGGGTACCTGTTATGACTTATTTTTACCCGATCAGAACTTACTGACCTGATGTTGTACTGGCTTGCCAGCGCTAGTGCAGTGTTGTTTCTGTGTTGGGCTTGTGCTATTATGTTAAATCGTGAAACTGGGCCAGAAGTGATGACTGGCCCAATAGAGGAGTAATATACAACTTAGGCTTTTTGGGTTTATTAAATGGCTAATACATAGAGAAGAAATTTATTAAAGAATAATGGGCCTTTGGCCCTATTAAGGTCCATTGGACCCATATGGACCCTTGCTGGACTTAAAGAATTAAAATAATAAATGGGCCTGCTGAGGCCCATCTTGACCCATCAGATACTACATGGTCTTTTTAGACAAATAAAGATATATACAATAGTTTCTAAACATTTTGGGCTTGGGCTCTATTTGGGCCGAGTTTGGTATATACAAATATTACAAAATTAGAGGCCCGGTCCATAATATTTAGTAACTAGACCCGAATAATAATAAAAGGACCGAGAAAGGTATAATAGGGGTAATGATGATTATAAGCCCGTGCAGCGAGAGCTACGACGATGACGTATAAGTCTCGGGCTTCCGATCCCACATGATTAACACAAAACAAATAAATAATTAAAATAAAACAACTTGAGTTTCATTTGTGTTTCTTATATATTTTTCTTTTATACTATACGTATCACAAATATTATAACGAAATAGTATACGAAGTAGCTGTATAAATATGATAGATAATTTAGGGCGACAACGTGCTTGATAAAGGATCTTTGACTTATAATAATACGCAACGATTTAATCAAGTAGCTAAACGTGATATGTTAATAGCAACATAATTTAAATAGTTATAAACTAAACAAATGGAATATATAAATATATATAAATGACTAAGTAACTATATAGTGAAATATATATATATATATATATATATATATATGCATACTTATATATGAACATAAGTATATATATCCATTTAAGTACACCCGAATCACCACCAACAAAATTGGACTAAGTTTAATTATATATATAATAATATATATTGATCAATTTTTCTATATTGCAATGAATACTAAACTAGTTATGTACAACACACGCACGTAAGAGTGACTAAGTAACAATATAAACATAAATATATATTTATCAATTTCTCTATATTTTAAATAAATACAATACACATAAATGTATATAAGTAACATCTAAATACAATACGTATGATGTACACTTAATTATCATTAAACGGATAGTTAAACCCAATAACATACATCGATCAATTTCTCTATAAGCACAATATTAAATACGCATCTATTAATAGACTAATAGTTTATTTTCTTCTTTGATTTGTTTCAAATAAAAGTCCAACTAAAAGTGATTGAATTTATAACATGCTTTCATTGTGATGTGTTTTATTTGTATTCTGCACATTACCGTCCTGACGTCACATTAAATAATAGGAATAATAACATATTATAAAATAACACTTAAATTAAAAATGAAGAAAGAGATATGTGAGTTGGACACCCACTCGCCATGCAGCACGGACACTACACGCGAGATTTGACTAAGTGAAATTATTAAGTAAATTATATTAGGAGCATCAAGGACGTCTCAAATGCATGTACCTTTTTGTACTTTCATTTCACAATGAATCCTTCGACTGACTAAACAAAACCCGAAACATATAAATAGGAGACTCAGTCGACTCGGACCCACACACAGGGGACGAGACTGACGCAGATGCATACGACGCTGTGGTCAACGTGGACGCAGCAGATCCCCCGTTAGAGTAGCTCACGCTTCATTCCAGGTGTGGATTCCTGGGGATTATATTCCTTTCTCTCTCTTAAATAGGACCAACCAGTCTTACCTAAATTGAACTGTAGTACCAAGATACCAACAATTGTTAATCAGGCCCATAGATCTTGAACTGTCATGATGGCATACTGGTAACTGAACCAACTATTTAGACCAACCTGCATTGCATATCATTGCACATCATCTTTGCATATGTAAGATCCGATATACGGATCGTATAGGCTATTAGCTACTTATAGGTAGACGCGTATAAAATATTATATGTATTCTCATCGGGAGTGATGAGAGTCAGGCCGGTGATCACCAGCCGGATGTGTGGCGTGAGGGCATCGTGACGGGTGGATTACGTATGCAAGCTAAACGCCCATGGGATCCCCCCGTCGGGATGTCTTCATAGACATTCGACTGATGCTCATCAAACGTGATCATCACTTGATGGCGCGTAGTGCCAGTTTGAGAGTTTCGTTTTCAAAGATCCTTATTAGTATATGTATTATAATACTTCCTCTTTAAGTGATTAAGGTTCGGTTTCTCAGTTTAGAGTATGCGTGTCATATGTGAAGTATTGGAGCTATTCCGTTCATTATATTTCTATTAGCCGATGTTTCGAGATCTCCTAATATTCGAATGACTTCCTCCTTTGGCCCCTGATTGGTAAATAGGAAGTCTGGGGCTCCCCTTTGGCCCTTGGTTGGTACAGGGAGTTCCCTTTATTATTATTACTCAAACGGGTAGTCAGTTCCTTATTTCCGTATGACGGCTGAGGTCGAGAGTTTATGTTTATTATTTTCTTTTTGTAAGGTAGGCTTCTCGGTTCGCTTTTGATCGAGTGTGTGCTTTTATAGCTGTTCTATTTTTACCAGGGCGTTTCGTTCTGGAAACTCAGAATTAAGTTAGATTGGTGGCTGATATACTAGACCCATCTAAGGGGGCGAATCCTGAAGTCCTACACCCGAGTCTTTTCAAAAATTTGATGATCTGTTCATTTGACTGGGAGCTTGATATTTCCTCAAATTAGTTATTGTATACTACTATTCCTCATAAATATTTTGAGTTTCTTACTCGTATCGTTTCTTTGGATAGATTTTGAGATTTACTTGAACTGAACAATGGCTAAAACAAAACACAAGTTAAGTGTAGAATATTGATGTAGTTAATCTTAGTAAAAGTGATTGGTCCAACCTTGAATCGGATATAATCCCAAAGGCTGGACCTAAATCCACACTGAGTAATTTTTATAAATTACTCACCTTCCACGGTTGGTTGTGGGGTCCAGGTACTCACCTTCCTCCGTTTTGTTGATCAGATTCTTGTTTTATTTCACTTTCTTTTGTTAGGAGTAGCTTGTAGTTAGTGAGTTCGATCCCACGTCCTTTGATGGGATCGTCCTCTCCTATATGTATTTTATTTTCTTTTAGCTTCCGCTATAAAACTTTCTACAGACCCTGGACTATATATATATATTTGTTTGGTGTTCATGTACTGTGTGAAATGTGTGTGCTTTTCCTTAAATTAAGTATAATAAATTAGCTAAATCAGGATTATCTAATAAATAATTAAGCCTTTTGTGTACTTGATTTCAAGTACACGTGGCGGGATTAACACCTCTAAGCTAGTCATTATTTATGGAGTGTGACACAAACACTGGTAACGGGCATACCATTTATGGGTAATCCCCAAATACAATTCACATCCTGCAACGTAACAGTCATGTCACCCACATGCATGTGAAATGTGTTGGTCTCCGGCCTCCACCATTCTACAAGAGCCGTGATCAACGCCTTATCTCATCTCACGTGACCGACCTTCGAAATGTGGTACAATCTCAGTCTCTTTAATGCAGGACCACATCTCTCATCAAATGGTATCTTAACGAGATGAGATATACATTTCAGATCTTCCTTATCCTACAATATTTCATAAGTATATACGTTACTACATCATTGTTAACAAGTATTTTATATTTTGAAACTAATCTATAGTTTGTAAAAAAAAAAAAAAAACCTTTTTTTTAAGCGTTGAAACCTTGTGCTGAACGAGAGGCATTTGCAGCAAGTTCGTATAAGGTCGGTGATCAGTCGGGACCTCATCAGAAGGAACCTCTGAGGTACTAGGGCAAGAAGTACTTCTTCGAGGCCTAACCATGGTAATAACATTGTATGCAAATTTAATATTAACAATTTATGCATGCCAATTATAACATGCATTTAAATAAATTACCTACTTTACAACTAATTTGACGAAATTATGCATACAAATTTAGTAGTAACAAATTATCAATGTATAAAAAATAACAATACACAAATTTCTTTAATTTTATCAATGCATGCAAATTAAGTTATCTACTTTACAATAATTTTTTTTCATTTTTTGAAAGGATTAATTTATTTAATAAACAAAAATAATAAACTATTTTACAAAACATTAACTAAATAATAAAAAACTAGATTAATCAAGAACTAACTAATTTCTTTACACCTACTAAATTATTTACAAAAATTATATTTATTAAGTAATTAATAAAAAAATTAGTAAAAAAACGCACAAGTTTGTTGGCTGTTGGAGAAGAGGAGAAAGCTTGCAAAATCTTCGCGTTATGATTGGAGAAGAGGAGAAATGAAAAATTAAAAAAGAGAATTTTTGAGAAGAAGAGGAGAAATGGGGCAGATCCGAGAGGAAGGAAGAGAGAAAAGAGAGAAGAGGCGCAGGGAGTTTTTAATACAAGATCGGATTCTAAGATCCCGATTCCAACCGAATTCTAAGATCCTGGTTCTGAGTCGGATTCTTAGATCCCGGTTTGCTTACTTTGGTAAAACACCCCGACATTTTCCTGTTTCTATTTTTTCCTTTTTTATTTTATTTATTATTAAAATCTTTCGCCAATCTGAAGTACATGTTTTCATTTGTACTGAAGAGATATAAAGAGAGTGACTCACAAGTCACAAGCAGAGATATAAATCAAATCCATATGATACTAGAAACTGTTATGAATTTCTAGCACCTAGCTAATTCGTAAATTGATACAGTTCTTTATATCGCTCAGTCATACAACATTGGCCAGTGTGTTGTTTGATCATAGAAGAAGGGAAAGGAGGAGGCAGGGTAAATTTGTCATTTTGAAAGTTTGGAATTTTTTAATTGAAGTAAAATAGGTATAATGACATAATTGAAATGTATCATGAATTTTGATGATATTTTGACAAATATGAATTTTGTAGTGGCATTTTGACAAATGCAGTATTTTGTAGTGGCATTTTGAAAATTTTCTTTTCATTTTGAATATGATAAAATAAAGAAAGTAATACCTACTCCTATTGTTTGTGCAAATAGTAATGCATCTTGACCGCTCTTAGCGGATTCTAAACAGTACAATTATCCGCAGCCTCCGTTAATCTGTAGAAGTAGGTGGTGTGTACCAAAATTGGTACATCACATCATCAATTAATGTTTGCTTTTCTACTAATCGGTTGATTAAATTATCTAATAGTGAAATTATCATTTCTATTCTAATATTTTTTTTTTGTAAAATTCACAATCCATTCAGAAAAATAGAAAAAGAATATATAAGAAATTAATTCCTATTATGTCAATATTCTTTATCATCTTATTGCGTTCTCATTTTATTTTCGCGAATTGTCTGTTACGATTGTTGGAACATGTAAAAATCATGTCTGTTTAATTCGTTTAATTGTTCTCTCTTTTGCTGTATCGTGCATGGCTCTCATCTGAAATGGCAGATGAAATGTTTGAAAAATATCAACCCCTTAATTAATTTTCAGTATTAATTAGTGAAAGTGAGGTATAGAACACCTATTTATTTGTACAGATTAAATATGATATTTATTATATGAAACAAGCGATACAGATATATCCCAATTAATGGGTCCATAAATTTCATACAAGTGAATAGAAAATACTTAAAAGTGAGGAGCAATCACTTTATAATCTTGACAACATTTGTTTTTAAAGTTCAATTTGAAATAAAACAATATGTGTGTGATAATGAAGTTTCAACGGTCCAAAATGATTAATGCAACTCCAATCAATGTGACAATATTTATATATTGTACAAAAATCCGAGTTTTGAGCTATTTATATGTCCAAAAATATATCCGTGTTTGCTTTTAATTTTGTGTTTTATTTCAATTATACAAAATTATTATTCAGATTTTTCACGAGCAATATCGATCTGTACTTTTTTTAGTATGCATTTGTTAGAATATTTCTAATTTTGAAGGGATTTAAATAGAATTTTGTAAATCAAAATTTTAAATATTAACTAAGTAAATTTATTACTTCAATAAAATGATATGGAATATTAAAAAAATAATTAAGTTTAAGGTTTCTTAAAAAAAATATATAATTAAGTTCAAGGCAAATCTGTATTTTAATTTAGTTTGCCGAGGGGTCTGAATTGTTACTTACATAATTTTAGGCCGTGTTTTTTTTTTTGTAAATTGATAGATAAACTATAATTTTATTGGGTTCAAATGTTCAATCACCCTCCCGCGCTTTATTTATTTCATACATATTTTCTTTCTCGATTAATGATAAAAAAAAATAGACTATTATATTTATATGGGTTTTCATGTCGAATTTGTTGACAACCACAGCAATCGATGTCAATACTTGTCCAATTTGAGAAATTTTATTTATATGGATGACCATTGAATAGTCTATTTCAACATGCATTATATATACAAATACTGTTTCTATCAAGTGATTTGTGTATCCATCGTTTTTGCTTTAACGACTGAAAGTAAGCCTTATACTCAATTAATGACAAAGAAACATCTTTAAAATTTTCGATCGTGAACATGCCAAATTTTACCTCCTACCTCCTATGGTTAACCAAACTTTATAATTATAATTAGCTCATTTAAATTGGCAAATAAACATCTACAATTACATTGTTTCTTATGGTTTTCAAATAAGTTGGCCGTTGAATCATTGATCTTGAACAATATATTCAAATAAGTTGGACGTTAAAATTTCAATTTCATGTCACATTTATTACCAATATATATACTAAATTATTTTATTTGAGCTTCTAATAATTTTAAATTTAATAAAATTGAGTAAAAAACAACAAGAATCAAACTTTAAGCCTATTCAATTATACAACGATCTACTTTGTTACACAACGAAGTATGTGAGAACAATCCAGATCGGTTGTATAATGAAGTGGAAATCTCAGAGAGTTGTCCAAAAAATCATCACTTCCTTATACAACACACTAATTCGTTGCACAACAAAGTAGATGAGAATGATCCAGATCGATTGTGTAACAAAGTAGAAATCGCAGAAAGTTGCTCGGAAATTCCTTACTTCGTTATCCAACGAAGTACTTCGTTGGGTAACAAAGATCAAAATGAAGTTCAAACTATATTTTAAAATAATGGACAAATTTCTGACAACTTTGATGTATCTTTTGTAGTACTTTGTAGTGTAACTATTTTAAAACGTCGTATAACGATGTAATGGAAACATACCACATTGCAAGGCTTTTCAAGCTCAATATAAAAGGGGCTCCTGCTATCTTTTAGTCTTTTTTTATAATTAGGTGCTTTATTTCTATTTTATTTCTTTATTTATTTATTGTGATCATAGATTGTAATGAATCAAGTTATGGAATGAAAATCATGCTATATGTTTATATGTTTGATAAAAGTTCTCTGTGATGATATAATCAGTTGAATGACATATATTCGTTAGCAAATTTGGTGCTAGCCACCATTTATAAAAATAAAAAATCTAAGGCAACGATTATTTATTAAATAACCATTGCTTTAGAAACTTTATGACAACGAATATTTAGTAATAACCGTTGCTTATTTCGAATAATAAATTACTATTTTTATTCGGCAATACTCATTTGTCAACAGTTTTTTATACAATTCATCAACCTCTTAGACACCAACAGTTGCATACTCATTTATGAAAAAAAATCGTCTAATTGACAAATTATCTATTGTCCAACGGCTCGGAATCTCTTGTAACGCTTTGTGGACCGTTCGATCTGTGCACACTGTTTCGAAATCCGTGTCAACTCGTCCTACCAAATGTCATAATCTGCAATTCTGCGTGTTTTGTCGGAAAAAGGAAAGAAGACTATAAAACGAATCAATAAGAAAAAAGAGAAAGAAATGCACTTGTATTTGTATACGGGGTTTCTTTCCTTTAAAAACCTTAGTAGTCTGTAGTCAGTTGTCTATTTGTATACGCTACGCATTTGAAGCGCCAAAAAATAAGAGAGAGAAATGCTGTTGTGAGTTGTCCATTGGATTTAGCGCCAAATAATTAACGAAGAAATCAGAGACACGCATACGCACCCCCACCAAATGCTTAAAAAATAGAAGGAAATAGTCCCCGTCAAGGTACATTGTGATTTGTGCCTCCCTCACGAGGAGAGAGAAGGGGGATAGAGAAGGTGAAAGAGAGGAGGAGAGAAATGGCGATGTGATGGCGTCAAAGCTCTTTGGATAGTTCCAATTAACTCCCATCCTCTCGCGTTTTCCCCACCATCAAACTAGCTGCGATCAAAGATCTTTTAGTTTTTCTTTCCTCAAGGCCTCTTTTATTTATGGTATCATCTTTGATCAAATTTTGGTTTCTTTTCTCTGTTCACTTTACTTGGAATGAGTTGTGTTCGGGGAGAAATCAGAATAGGTCTAACACAGAGAAGCTTGCAATGTTTTCTGCTCATTGTAAATAGGTGAAAATATGATCCCTTTTCCAATAAAGTGGACAGAAAAGATTGCTTATTGAATTCAAAAATGCATTTATCTGATGTTCTTTATTAATCTCTGGAAACCCATATTGAATTGATCAGGCTGTTAGAGTAAAGCGAGCAGATAATTAGGCTCTGAATAGGCTATTATTGTTCACAGTCAACATCAAGGACAATTTCCAATTCTGCTATACCTGATTATTTCAACAAAGGTACTGATATGTTGGTTTCTTCTCAATTTCATTATTGTTCTTTATTCAATAGTTTTGATCCTTGTAAAACTTGGCCTTTTCTGCAAATTAAAAGGTTTATTTCCGATGTGTATGGCCGCTAGTTTGCTTATAAATTATCAATAGCAATTATTTATTACCTTTTCCATCTGTACAAGGAGCTGTGGCTTTCATTGACAATTTAGATAGTATAGTACAAATTAAACTTCTAGCTGGACTTAAATGGAAAATATTAGTTCCAAGTCTCTAGTTACCTCTCACACTTTACAGTTATCAAGAGGCGTGTTAGGATGAAGCAGTACTCTGCGGTCATGAAAAAGAGAACTAATGGACGGAGCCTACAACATGAGTCAGAAAATGTCGGTTGTATTTCTAGCATCTTTCGCATGTTTGACTTCCGGCAAACCCCCAAATTGATATCATATTTTAACTATACCGGCAGGCATGCTGGTAAGAAAATTGTATTACCTAAACAGTATACTGCTAGTATTGTTAGATTAAAAAACAATGTTTAATTCCATGATTTTTTAATAGATCTCTCTAATAATTTTAATTTGATGATTTTTGCAGTTGTTGATGTCAATGCAAAGAGTAAGAACAATGGAGGAATCCATGCATGCGTTGATGTAAGTTGTCAGCGTTCATAAACTTGTGATTACTATTTTCATGCAATATAGATCAATTTTTTGCTGTATTTACAAACATTACGAAGTGGCTAATTCTCTATTACAAATAGCATAATTAGTTTTTGAGGTACTGGGGTGACTTTTATGACTAGTGAATGTGGGATTTCTTTAGCATTTTACATTTATTTTACAAAATGATGTATCGTTCTGCTGCTTGCTGTAAGTAACAAGGTAAGCTTTTGACATTATTTAATACCAAGAATGTGTCTATTAGATGTTAATACAAGTATCAAACATTTTCTTACAGAATGTCAAGAAAAACACCAGAGCTAGTCTTGGCACACAGAATGTTAAAACGCTCATGGAAGAAGAGATGGCGAAATTAATTCCAGCGAGCATGATACCCAGAAAAGGTTGTCAAAATGAAATTTCAGGAGTAAAACATAAGGTTAAATTAGAGAAAAAGTTAAACCAAGAAATAGAGAAGCCACACAGACTGATGTTCCCTCAAAGTCCCGAGAGTTTAGATTTCACAAATCAAACAGATTGCTATGATTTGGACTCGCGCTTATCTGAATTCATTTCTCGAGAAGTATACCCCAAGAAGAAGGCTAAATCCAATTGTAACTCGAATTATTCAAATTCATTTATTCTGGAGTGCCTTGGTGGGTTGGATCAATCTGAGGAGTTGTGCCAAACTCACCCAAGATACAAAGGGAGTGGAAATATTTCCTTTTGGGAGGGAGATAAATCAAAGAATAATCAGGGTCACAGTCGTATAGTTATCTTAAAACCAAGTTTATCAAGGATAAATAGCCCACTTGAAGGGACTGATAGTGAAAGAGGACTTCACCATTTTTCTCTCACAGAAATCAAAAGTAGGCTCAGAAAGACCATAATTGAGAGTAGAAATGAGAGAGACTTAATTTCCGTTGAATCCAACCTTTCGCATAATGCATCTAAAGTGGATGAAACTGGAATGACTAAGATCGACTTAACTGGAGAGAAGGAAGCTAAAAGAACTGCAGAATCTTTCTCCTATGAAATGGCGAAGATGCACTTAATCCAGAGGGTAGATAATCAAGGAAAGAATGATTTAAAAATCAGACGGGAGAGGAAATCACTTTCAAGCCTGTTTTCATTTCCTGATTTTGATTCTTTGTCATCTCCAATTTGCACCCCAAGAAAAGAGGATCGTGCTGTTTTATTGGCTGAAGATTCAAACATAAAATACTTAAAACCTTTTGGAGACAACTATAATGACGATATTTTAAACCAGCTTGTAGGTCATAAAAGAACAGAGGATGGTTTCAAGGTAACACCAGAAGGTAATTTAGCAATGAAATATTGTCTGGTTATTTCTTATTATTGTACTTCTTTCATCTGGTGTCTGGCACATTATTTGAGACTCTAGTAGAGAAGTGCCTAGCTTATTGGGATGCTAATATTACTGACTACAGTGTACTGGACACATTTGTATAGTTTTATTGTTCTTGTTTTGGCAATATTGATTAAGGAAACTATTTATATTTGTAGAGCTAGACTTACATGGAGATGGTCATGAGATACAAGCGGAAGAAAGAGGCAGTCGTGGTGAATGCTTGGATCTTTTAGAGAAAGTGAGTTGTTAGTCAATATGAATTTATTCACATGATGCATGTTTGGTTGAGTGCACATAATGACTCTGTCGCTCTATGTCAGTGGCAAGCAGAGAAACCTGAATCTTTACAAGTATCAGATGAAGGAGACTCGTCAAACTCAGATGACAGATCAATTTACATATCAGTTCAGTCATCTGTACCAGAAGTTACTGAGCCTGCTGACATGTCAGAGGAGAAGCTCGAGAATTCATGCCCAGCTCCTTTGCATGACGAAGTTGTACCAGATGATATTGCCAGATTTACTTCAAGATCTACAAAGCACGGTAAATTTTCTTGGGTAAAATGGTGAAACTCTATGTACTTATAGGAGCATCTGATTTTAGGTACCAAACAAAGCCATCTAATTGTAGGTACCAAACAAAGTTAGTTGGTAACTTATCATTATTTCATACTATTACCTGATTTTAATCTGTGGTCAGCATCCATACTGGACTTAACACAATTATAAGGTATTAACATTTCCCAAAACTTCTATACATTTTTCTCAAACATTGAACTAATCTGAAATGATAACGAATTTCAGAGGAGCTGCCTATTCAACGATCAGTAATTCGGTTCAAAGAGTTCGACATTTCATCTTTTCTTAATCCTACATATGAGACGCCGATTCTTGATGACAAGGAAATTCAGTCTGAGTTTGTCAGTGTGGTTGTAAAAGCATCAGGTTTGTGCCGAGGAGACTTGGAGAGGTGGGGAGCTGACGACCCACTACTTGACTCGTTCTTATATGATGAAATTGGAATCTTGTATGATTACTCCAATGATTCGAAGTACCTATTTGACCTAATAGAGGAAGTACTTAATGAAATACGGAATAAATTTGTTGTTCTCTCACAGTGGTTTTGGTCTATCAATAAAAGAGTACAGACTGTGCCAGTGGGAGAAGACTTAATTCATGAAGTATGTAAAGGTGTTGATTTCCATTTAAAGCATAAGTTCCCGTGCACACTGGATCAATTAGTTGCAAAAGATTTGGAGTATGGGTCTTGGATGGACAATAGTCCTGATATTGAAGTCATTGGTGTAGAAATTGGAGATGATATGTTAGATGATTTACTAGAAGAAGCTATTTTTGACTTGTGGTTTTTGTAAAAATAAGAGAATAATCAGTGTTCACTAGTTACTAGTAAGTGCATAGAAATAACTTTGACATGAATAATGTTGTCTTTTGTAAATATAGGTCAAAGTTCCTTTGATTAGACAAAATACTCCTTTTGTTTGAATTTTATGGTTTTACTTCTTTTGTAGAGGTTTTCTTGTCACAGTTTATTCTAGTATGTTGCTTTAGAAGAGCTATTGTTAGTGTGTATCAATCAAGCATGCAAATTAGATCATCTGTTTCGGGGGATCCGAATCTGCTGCTCTTCTCCAAAAACAGGAGGTTCCTGCTTTTCTTAATCCAAACTGTTCAAATGCTTTTAACGCCTCACATCTGGGTTTTGATTTGAGACTTGTAAACTAAAATAGAGACAAGAGTCCCAAGAATCTCCCTTCCGATCCAATATTATTTCATCAGTAAAACTGTTCTTACAGAATTGTATATCGCCTATACTTCAAACCCTATTAAGCTTACAGCAGGGAAAAAGAGAATTGTATAGTACTAATAACAACTACAATATCCTTATATTTCTCTCAATCTCATACTATATTTGCATTCGTAAATACAATATAAAATAAGGTGCACAGATCATACAGCATCCTTTAGATCCTTCTGTAGCATCTGAACACATTGCCACATGCCACATATGCCAATCTCAAGTTGGCAAGTACAAGTTTGTAGCTTACTCCATCCCAGAAAAACTCACATGCAAGCATCTGCTTCCATGTGATATTAACATTGGCATAAATTAATTAAGTGGGAGTGAAAAACTCTCCACTAGATATTCATGGATTCCTCCTCAATTCGCTTCCTGTTTCTATCCTCTTTCGCTCCTTCCAAATATTATTAGGCGCAGCAATTTATGTGTTATGGAATGATGATAGAGAAAAGATAATTGTTATTTGTATGGAGGAGATATTCAATCAAGGAATTTCTAGTTTTGGTGAATTCGAGATCAACAAAGCTAGATGCATCGTAATGTTGCTTAATTGGTTATTGTTAAGAGATTTAATGAATTAAAAGTTTAAAACTCTAATATATGTAATGATGTATTATATATTCATATTCATATTTAATTTTGAATTTGTATTTAATAGATATGTACTGATACTGTACAAACTGGTACAATGTAAACCGTACCATGTGCATTTCAACCTAGTGTAGAGAACACAATAAGTGATATATGCATTACAATCACACAGTCTTGACTCTACAATCTGTTTTTGCCTAGAGTGTAATAAGTTCATTTCGAATAAAGTAGTCATAGTCACATACAACTAATTTTCTGTCATAGCTGAGAAGAAGAAAAACAGTAGAGAAATTGAAAATTTCATTATGCCCCTCATTCCTCGAAGTCTTCAAAGCCCCCATAGTTCTATCCATCTGGGCCACTTCAACATTACAAATGTTGTTGATAATATAACAGAAACAATGCAAATGATGATACACTTTAATTTAGTGTATCATCACCAATGAATCTATAATAATAATTTTCACACATATTCTTGCCTTAGCTTTATCATGACAGAGATACTGACATGGATTTTCGTCTATTTTTTAACCATTATTAGCTACAACGACCGATTTGGTTAAAAATTATAACTTTATTGATTACAATTGATATATTTCAATCTGAAAGGATGAAAAATTTGAAATACTAGATTTTTTAGGACCATTTGTGTGATTTACTCTTGAACTTATTTGATTTCTTTTAATTAAAGCTCCACCTGAATTGACTTACAATGGAAAACAGATTTGACACAACACGATCTTGATTGACGAAATGCTAGACACTACTTATTTTTTAAGGTAAGTTATTTTGTACATTAAGAAAATATCATTTTCTTTCCTTCGCTTGCTTTTCTACTTCTGGTGATATCATCTTTGCTTTAC
>CAXKVX010001328.1:0-82041 GCA_964058865.1 Eleocharis quinqueflora
CTTTTTGAAAAAAATGTGTCCATGTTAATTTCTCTTAGAATAATATGCTTATTTGTGAAACTTTTTTGCAAAATGTGTCCATGTTAATTTCTCTTGGAATAATTTGCTTATTTGTGAAACTTTGAAACAGAACAAACAAAGCCAGAAGGCTAATATTAAATTCAGTAAACACAAAGTTGGTTTCGGTTAAAAGAACTGGCATTTGGTGCAAGAAGGCTAATATTAACTTGTGCTTAATTCCAAGCATAAAGATAAAAAAGAGAATATTTTAAATCTGGTTATTTATTGCATCTATAATGTTGTTGAATATAGGTGTCAAGCACGATATTCTCCTGACATGAGTTTCTCAGAGTGCTGTAAGAAGCTTGGTTTTACAAATGATGCTATCATCTTGGGAAACAGAATAGATGAAGCACTAATGAAGCATCAGCAAGATGATACCATTAAACCTCTATCTTTCTTCATATCAATTTTTTCTCAGGTACCGTTTTCTGTATTTACTATCGTCAGTCCAAACATTCTATAGTTCAATTTCTTTCCTTGGAAATTTTCTTCCCTTCTCGTTTGATAAAAAGATGAGGCTTGTTTGAAGAATACTTGGTACGTACTACCTATTTTGTCCATTTGTTTTTGTCTTTTCTGGACTTTTAACTCTGACTGTTCTTTCTTTGTTTCCCAGAAACTTCAGAATGACAATTTATGCAAATTGAAGGATTTCTTCAAGGTAGTCACTGTTGTAATTGCCAATATGGTAGAGTCCAGAGTTTACAAGGAGAAATTGCTGGGAGGTTACGGAAGTAGCTCGGCATTTAACTATGATGGTTTTACCATGGGAGTAGCATTTCTTCTAAAGGTCAACTAACTTGCAATGGTTTTATTGTCTTTTTGTTGTTAAGTCAAAACAGAATATTTACAAATATAACCTAGATGAAAAATGAAAAATAAAGGACTTCTTATTTTGTTTTCAGGTTCTAGGCCAAGGAAAATCATTTGATGAATTGAACTGGTTTGATTCTACAAAGAAGAAATTTTACACAGTTCCCTCGCCAGAAGACACTAAGAGGGGATCAGAGAAAAGCATGATTGGTAGTAGTGGTGCTATCTCTAGCTTTATGCCCTGGCGCCAATCGTCATCTACTTTACCTGAAGTAAATACAAATAAGGTAGTTCTAAATTTAGGGGTCTGTTTAAATATTCTGAGCAGGGTCCCTTGGGTTCTTATCCCAAGCCAGAGCATCCAGAGTGGTTAGATTGTTGACAGAGCTATGTGAAATAGTTGAGTGCAATTTAGGTTCATTATGTCAGGTTCAGATGTCAATCTGGTACCTACCTGAGCATAAAAAAGTGTAATCGGTCTTATGTTGTGCTCTTCTTTTATTTGACAGGCCCTTGACACTCACACAAGATATCTAAAGGTGCTCGAGCATTTTGAATATACCCTGAAGATTGCTAGGACGATTATGACTTGACATTGTGGGATAAACTAATTTGTTTGTGCGTGTGGGTGTCAGTATGCATGCGTGGACATTTGTTTTTGCTGAATTTCTGGTGGATAGGGTTTGAAAGAGAAGGAATCCTGATTCCTGACATGTTATCTTTGTATATTTGGAAGATATTTTGTCTAGTCCATTTTTTGTTTTCTTTGGTAAAGACTTGGAGTTCTTGTTTTGGATAAGATCGTTAACTTCTCGCTCGATTTAATGACTAATGGTAGCTGCTACCTGCTACTCTGCTAGGCTTGATATCTGTAGTTTTTTTGTTGAACATCAATGCCCGCGGGCATACATGGGCTCAGCCCAATAAAAAGAAAACGCAAAAAAAAGACAAGAAATTAAAACAGTCCAGCATCCCTGTCATGAGGCCCACGATATGGGTAAGATGACATTGGGAAGGGACATCTACCTAGACAAGACTTAAAGCTGAAGAGAACAGAAAAAATTGAAAAAAAAAACGCCATTCCTGTCATGGGGCCCACAGTATGGATAAGGTGATATCGGAAAGGAGTTATCTATCTAGTTAATTAAGCTTTTAAAAAACAGAATTTAAATTTTGATTTAATCGTTTTAACGGAAAAAATTTGTCATGACGTTAAGTTTTCAGAAAAAAAACGTTTTTAAAAGCTTTTCAATCTTCAAAACTCTTTGAAAATCGGGTGTCATCAACACAAGCATGAGACAACTCACTTCGTTAGATTCATCACACTTGTTCTCGTACCGATCTCTCTCGACACAAAAAGCAGTTTTTAGCAGGTGGTTCATGTAAACGTGCATCAAGCACATGCTCTTTCTTTTGGTGTTCAAGGTAATCTTTATATTACAATACCAATCACGAAAATTAGTACTGTCCAACTTATTTTGTTCTAGGACAGTTGCAAGTGGGTAAGAGTTATAGTTTTTGGCAGTCATGATCTACATCAATCAAATGTGCAAAGATTTAGTTTCATTTTATGTTTTTGTGCTCAGTTCAATGTCTTTGGTATCGAACACTCCCACTATATTTGACATGCCCCTTTATGTAGTAGACTCGAGATCCATATTTTACTAAACTAAGCCAGCGTCGGCGTGAGACTTGAAATATGCTTATTTAGGTAAACCACCCTGGTTAATCATGTGCCTCACACATGACTCTCGGTTTGTTAACCACACCCTTGTGAATCAACACCTTGCATTAGAGTCCGAACACGGTTCGATAATTCTATTAGACAAACCTCACTCAGGGCACGATCCAAACTTCTAAATGATAAAAGGAGACGCCTATTGAGTAGGAAGCACGTCATCCTAATGCCAATAGTTTGAAAGGGATAGAGTAGGAAGTGCAATACGTCCTAATTTTTTATAAGAACTTTATTATGTGCTTTGCAATTTAAGTTTACGTCTGGTTAAGCATACACCCATATTCCTAGACTCACAACTAACAATTCAAATCACATAATAGCAATAATATTATAGGAAACAATCACATCCCATGCAATTAGACGTTGAGTAGTATGACATCTTGACATACATCTTCACGCACCATCTTCGCGCCATGGTAAACTTCACATGCCAAAATAGATAAATATTTATTCTATCTAAATCTATCATAATAAATTTAATGATAAGACATAAATATTCTAAATCATAATTAGACATGCAAGCTCCAAATAATACATCAAATTAGCTTTAACAATTTGCCGATATTAATTAAATAAAATTAATTAATTAATTAATGGAGCACCTTAGACCGCATTACACACAATCAAACAACAATCAATACATCACACAAGGCATTGAGAGTTTGTCATACTACTCAACTTCCTACAAAACAAAGTTAGCACAATATATTTTGTGTCATGCAACACACATGACACCCACGCAATTCATACAACATGAATTTTATTCACATGTTTATTGTCATTTCAAATCAAGTTATCTCATAATTTGATTTTTTTCAAAAAAAAAAATACTTGCATTAAATTAATCTCATTAATTTAACAACTAAATAAATGCCATTTATTAATTCAGTTATAAAATATATATTTTGTTCATGACTTCTGTTCACAAGCAGAACCGAAAAAAACATTTATATAATTTTGTGTGTGTTTTTTGCTTCAGGATTAAACAACTAATTTTTTGCTTCAAACAAGAATCATACATAAAAGAATTCAAAAAATAACCGAATCATATCTCTTTTAGGATTAAACAAAATATATTTTTCAATTAAACTTAAAAAAGATATTAGTTGAACCGTGTTCACACGTGAATCATTCCTTTGTACTAAATTTCTTAACATCGGGAAAAAAAATCCAGATTTCAAAAATTCACGATTGTAGTTTGTTATTCCCATCAACAAATAATGCTAATAATGTTAGAAACAATTTAAATACATATTGTTTTAATATCACTGTAGGACTTCGTTACGTGCATGATATACAAAATTTTTGAATTTTTTCATGCAATCTAATTTAAATCTCAAGAATCATGTGTATAAAATTAGAATCTAACAAGGTTGTGAATTTTTGTACCTTACTTGATATCGTAATCAAGCGCGACGACTTCTCGTCTCACGAATCAACTATGAAGACGTTGGTTCTTGTCTCGTCTCACGAAAACTTTCTAAACGTAAAGTCTCTACCACGTGCACTCCTTGACTCGTTAAAGAAAGATTACTAAATCTTCTATAGAACAAGAATTCTAAATCTTCTTTTGTCTAACACATGAGAGAGATCATAATTCTCTATTAAATTGGATTTTCTTTCTCTTTATTTTTCTCCTTTTTTCACTCACGTACATAAAGATGAGAGACCTTTTTATTTTCTCAACTTTTATGTTGCACACTCAAAAGGAGAAAAAACAAACTATGCACTATCTATATTCATAACGCATCAAAGTAATAAAGAGAATTTAATGGAGGAGTTTAATTGCGCAAGAATGAAAAAAAATCACATGCACAAATTCAATTGCATATCAATTCTCATGCGCATATTAATGATCAAATTTATGAGAGAAAGTGGATGAGTGGATATTTATTGCTCAAGAATCATTACATGTCATTCACTTTTCTCTTCATAAATAATCTCCTCTCGTATGCTTGGGCTCATCCTGAATCAAACTGTATATCATTTATATTTGGGCCTCGTCCAAATTGATCCAATTCAAATATAATTAATCGTGTCCTGCATAATTAATTATTCTATGCTTCAACTTGTCAAATAGAGCGGCACAGTAGTATCTATGTCATGATAAGTAATAAATTAATAAACATTAATTTATAAATCATAATTGGTATCTAGCAATGCATTATGATCACCCGATCAAACAGAGATAAATCGTGATCCTTTGTTCTTTCGTATTAATTTCTTTATCACGTAATATCCATTGATTAATGTCAAGCGTAGGAATGTGTCATCCTTGACCATTAATCATTTTCTTGATCCTCAATGCATAATTATTATTTGTATCATCCCATGATCGCAAATGCATGCATAATAATTATCACTGCATCAAGGGGCTCAGAGATATCACTAATCTCCTATGAAATGAGACGAACAAATATATCCTATTGACTATCCATAACTTCTAGCATAATTCATGTATATTCGAAAATTATCTTTATAGCCCTCGGTTAAGAGCAGCGTTTGATAATCGCACAAAATATACAGAATTATCTATAACTACGATATCTCAGATAATAGAATAAATACTAATTTATGACTTTGCTGATAACACAAACACAATCTCTACAGCAAGCCAAGGTGGGTCATGTCCAATATCACGTACCCCATATATGTATATTTATGTGATTAGACAAATACCTCGTATCAGTTGTCTATGAAACATGATCACACATGAATCCACATACTAGTCTATATATATAATCATTCAGTGTTCCATGCTAATGATATCAAACTAGAGACAATTTAGAGTTTTGATAACTAATCACAGAGTTTCACTATTCGAGTCCTCAACTCTAATGATCCATAAAATATCCAAATTCAAGGAATAAAATGATATAAATCATCCAATGCATAAAACTAAACAAGAGTACCATCACAAATGATTGGTCCTCTAGGTCACTATACTAACAATAACATCTTTATTTTTCCTTTTGGTGGATTCAGGACCTTCTGGTGTTGTTGCCAATTCACTAGGGTCTTGATTATTGGAAACATCAGAATCAATCATGATCCTTTGTATTTCATCTGGTGTTTCCAAATTCAAACCTGATCCCATGCTTTATAGTTGGAGAAAACAACTTAAATGTAAGAAAAAGGAAAGCAACAAGCAAGCAACATCCAATTTTAACAGACAATACTTTGTTGGACATTTAATTGGTGCAATTCAAGATAGAGTATCACATAATAACATATTCTCTAATCTAAGCAATTGCAATTCAATTAAATGATTTCACCGTTGCGATATGAATGAAATAAACAAAATAGCAGAAGCGAAATAGACTTACTTTCCATCTCATTTGTTGTCTCCAGTCTTTATCTTGATCAATGATGGAGATGTCTTGATTCGCGGAAGAGTCTTCACATCGTATTTTCCCAACGAGTCATTCCAAACGATTCAAGGTTGCCTTTTCTTTTCTCTGACGATCACGAATTTCTCGACAGAGTACCAATACTTAATGGAGAGTATATGGATGACTATGCACAACTCATGTGCCCTAACAACAGTGGATTTCTGCTGAAAATCAGTACCCCTAACGCTTGGAGACCCGAGACCTTTTATAGGGGTCTAAGTGTATCTTGAAAATATGCCAAATTAATTATCAAATATTCACCAAATATTTGAAATTATATTCTCCCCAATTCTATTCCAAATTCTAATATTTACTGTTGTAAATATATCCACGAATTTGGTACAAAAGCTAAAATATCCAATCAGAAAGTTAACGATAAATCTAAGCAGTCAAAACATGCCTTACAGTAGGTCTCTTGCGGCTGCAATGAAACTCATTGCGGTCACAATAAACTTGGTAATTCCAGACTTGGCAAGTTTCTACCAAGTCTCTTGCGGCCGCAATAGGATTCTTTACGGCCGCAATAAATCATGCCAAAACAACATATTGTGTTGCCAAACTTTCCCTACTACATTATGGCCGCAATGAATCTTATTACGATCGCAATAGATCTTCGTTTGTGTTATTTTGCTTGGGCTTTTATCCAAATTAAGTTGGGTTTAGTCCAAACAATATTTCTGACTTTACACTAAGACCCATATATACATTAATTGATCATAATCAGTTCATTAAGAATTATAATCTATTTGGTTTAGTTCTATATGCATTTGTGCCCAAAATCTTTGTGAAATACGTATAATGCCTTGAATATTAAATTAATTACCTTTTATGGCATTTCTACATGTTACTCCTCGTAACATTAGCGACAATACATGACATGTAGTAATCATATAATACGTAGTTCAAACTTAATTTATTGGAATTGACGTCTCAATTCCAACATACTTAGCCAATTTTAACAATCAAGTGTACTTAGCCAATTTTAACAGTAAATGTACTTAGCTAATTTTAATAGTCTAGTGTACTTAGCCAATTTTAACAGTCAAGTGTAAGCAAGCAACAAGAAAGGAGAGAAGTCAATCCTAGAGCTCCTTAGCCAAGAAATGTGTTCCATGCCTTCTAGGCTGAGGGCCCAGGATTGACTTATTCCCCTCCTCAGCCAAGCAAGCAACAACAACTGATTTAACAGCAGGCACAACAACAAGCAACAAATAAGCAAACAAGTAAACAATCAAACAAGCAACAAGCAATCAAATTCACATAGCAAGCAAGCAAGTATTTAAACCGACAACAAAAAAAACATACTCATCTTAAGATATACCATCAGACTCAGACTCAACCATAGCTACGAGAAAAACAAAACCTGCATGCAAAAAAATAAAGACAATAAAGGTGTGTAACAAAAAATGAAGGAAATAAACAAAAATAGAAACAAATACCTTAAGCATGCTTGCTCGTCATTTTCTTCCTTTCTCTCTTTGTCTTTTTTTTTCTTTCTATCTCTTTCTCTCTTTTTGTTTCTTCCTTTCTTTCTGTCATCTTTAGTCCCTTCGACAAATAGATATATACCAAAAATAAAACTCATGATTGCCTGAGGTCGAGAACAAGCATGGTGGACGAGCTTGTCACCAGTCTCTTAACACATAGCAATTAGTAAACGGGTAACATAATGATAACCTTTCTCTAACCTTTAAGCTTACTAACATTTGTAAGTACACAAGATTGTTGGAAAGCATGTGACGTATCGTCCTCGATAAAATTAACTCTATTTTCGTTGATCGTTTAGTCAATTGAACAGAACTCTAATCTGTTGCGTTTAACGTTTCGACAAGGCGAAACAAAAATTTCAGTACCGTTGACAGCCCATTTTAAAACGGCAGTATGCCGCGACACGAGTCCTATTATAAATTTATCCGGTTAATATCCAATAGTGGCCCATTGTCATTTGTACTCGGCCCAGTCTGGGCCTGTATTGATCTGACTTCTTTGCGCTTTATCCTGGTTTCTCTTTCATTCATTCTCTAAACCCTTCCCGGCTTCACACTCCTCTAATGGCGCTCTCTCTAAACCCTCCAAATTCCTCGTGCTTATTTGCTCGCACTAACATTACTTCGAGGTCCTCGACTTTAATATGATTTCAATTTTGATTTTTCGTACAAATTCTTAACTTTTGGTGTTAACCGTGTCTTTTGATTTTCTTTTTTCAGGCCAATTTATGCATATAGGGCAGGTCACGAACTCTCCATTTCTCCACTCATGTAACCAGATCTAGGTTTCACGAAATGCTCGGTGATATTTTTTTTTGTTTCAAACTTCTGCAGGATGTTTGCTCACTGGAAAAAGAAATGATAACATTTCCTTATACAAGGAGGTTCCAAAAAGCCTCTCCTGGAGGTAATTCTTGCCCCTTTGAACTTCCGGTATTTATTTATTTTTTCTAGCAAAACTCATGGTGGAGAATCAATTAGTTACCTTATCAAACAATAACTTCAGGACAGGTACAGATTGATTCGTTACTTCTGGATCTCATTTTTAGTTATTTCTATTCTGAATATTACTTGTTTGAGATTCTTGCCTCTTCTTAACATATCAGCAAGTAAAATAAGCTTATTCATCCGACCAGTCTTAATACTGCTCTATACATGCTTATTCCCAACCAACATCTTACTATGTTTTCTTTTGAAATTCGGTAGCTGACAGAAGCTCTATTCTCTTACAAACTATATAGGTCAAGAGGGACTGCCAGCCGAGATCGAGTAAAAATGATGGTATTTCCGGCGCCAAGAGTATTCTATCAAAATAAAAAAGAGGGCATTTCTGGCTTAATGGATGCGGCTGATGTTTTAGTAAGGAACTCAGAATATTTTTTTGGCTTTTGGCATGGCTGCATTAGAGATTAGTTTTGACATAGCCGAATTAGAGGTGAGGTACAAAACTTTAGGTTGACATTAGCAAGTTGTATCAGCACTAGCTCCGCTAATAACACAGAAATAGTACCTCACTAGTGGTAAACTCAAATTGGCTAATAACACAGAAATAGTACCTCACTAGTGGTAAACTCAAATTGGCCTTTATCATACTTGTATCTAATTTATATGTTTATATTTCACAGGAAAGGAATCGAATTATAATGATGGAAGATACGATAAATGAAGAAAATGGCAACAGACTTTTGTCAGTCTTGTTGTACCTCGATGGACTTGACTCCACACAAGATTTGTTTCTCTTTATCAATTGTCTAGGCGGAGATGTAACTTTTCTTTAGTTTTGTACATACAAACTTATACGGAGAAAAAAGAATTTCTATTAGTACCCCTTTTATCTATGTGTCCATGCACGGTGTGTTTCAATGGGGGAATTTGTCCATGTTTATGTATATTGTGGTTGCAGTGCTTGCTACACTGAAACCTGATAAATGACATGACTGCTTGGTACATTCATAGGACTGTTAATACTTAATACCTGGTCAAGGCGACACTGCTGAAACTCTCCTCATTCTTATTGGGGTGAAAGGTTTGTTTTAGATGATTAACTGTCGTTTCAGATTTCTCCAAGCCTGGCTGTATATGACACAATGAAATCTTTGAGGTGCTCGGTGGTTACCCGATGCTTAGGATATGCATATGACATATCAGGTTTTATACTGGCTGCTGGAAAGAAGGTAGGAATTATTGAAAATTCAACCTTTTCTATTTTATCAGGACTTATTCTCAAAGCATTATTGTCCTCACATTTGTACATCATATTGAGTGTTCATATTTTTCCTAGGAAAACCGTTCTGCTTTACCTCATTCTCGGATTATTTTGCGTCCACCAATTGGAGAAGCAAATGGGCAGGTTTGAGCTCTAAGCCAAATTATCATACAGTACAGTATATAACTGGTATTATATAATGTTACCTTTGATTTTTCCTTTCAGGTCAGAACTAAAAAGCATCACTCCATTAAACATTAATTGAATACTGCCAACTTACCTGCATATATATGATGCAGTTACCAAATTATTTACTCTGAATTAGTATGCTGCAGTTACCAAATTATTTAACTTTGTTTACATTTAATAGATTCTAGTTTTCTTTATATAAAACCCGAAGGTAAGTAGTTTTACTCTGAATTACAGGTTGATTATGTTGTGAATGAAACAACAGAGCTTACTAAAATTAGAGATCACCTCTATAGTCAGTTCGCAAAGCACACAGGACAATCTGTAGAGAAGGTGACTTCTCTGGCTCTTTATCCGACTTATTACTGAGGACAATTGTTAAAAATTACATTGCTTTCATTTTTTCATTTTACTATGTTGAACCAACAAGGTTTATGGACTGAATTTCACATGTTGCTGTCCTGTTCTGTGTTGCATTTTGGATGTTATTGTTTTTTTTTTGTGATAGTATGCATCAAAGTTGTTTAGAGTCTAATGTTGTTAACTGACCTTACACTAGGATTCAATGTCTTGCATAACAGCAACAGCAAAATGAGAGTGTTTAACATCTATGTATTGTTGCAGGTATTTGATGACCTAGCTGATAGCAAGAGATTCAATGCCCAGGAAGCACTTGAATATGGGCTGATTGACCGCATACCAAAGCCGAGTCGTCTCTCTAATACAATTGGTTACAAGGAGAAAACTGCACCAGGCCTTGGCTAAGATTTTTTTTCCTGCAACTTGTTTTGTTCTTTGTAGTGCAGAATTCTGATCCTTGCATGGTTTGCTTGGCTTCCCGCCTAGAGGGTTCTCTAGGGGTTTATGCATTTGGTTGATTGTCATTTACTGTGGATGATGTCTCTCTCTTTTTGAGATTATTTAGCAGAGAAAAAAATGAGGCACTTCGTATAATTTGGAATATCGTTTCATCTGATTTTTTGTGTTACCTGTAAGGCTGTACCTCTCAGAAACTGTTTACTGAAATTTATACGGTGTCAAAAAGGAACCATATCCTCTGGTGTATTTCTTTGCACCAGAGGATGCACCTTTTGTCTTTGTCTGATCTACTTACGCTTTTGATTTAATAATATAAAAGTACTTCCTGCATTATATCATTAATAATTCGCCGATTTTGATGCATTTTTTGCACCGGAGGATATTTTCTCCTTATATGAAGTGATGAACATTGGACCAAGTAAAGAACTCGGCCCAAGTTACAATGTTTTTAAATTATCGGAACTGTATCATATATATATTGAAGTTAATTTTAATGTTCACATCCGTGCATCAGCATCTGTCCTGATGCAATCCTTTTGTCTTGCATGATAATTGGTCAACACAGTAGCTGTACACAAAATGTTAGAAAATATAATATTTTTATACGGGTGGGACCCACTCTGTCACAATCACGACACCTCTGTGTCACCTTTTCAAAGTTCAGCCTCGAGCCACTCCTGCTTGTACCTCAAGGCACCAACCTAATAATATACGAGTCCGAATCTGGTGCTCGTAAAAACTGTGCTTTTTTTTCTGCTTGTTTCGATCCGACTGCTCGATCGTTACGGACGGTTGTGATTTGATTTAGAGACAGATATTTTAACCGTTAGATGAATTTTGAACGATTGAGATTGAAACAAGCAATAATTTACGAGTACTGGATCCCGTTCCAATAATATACCTACACAACATAATATAAACCTTTTTTCACCTTTTAACTTTCCTTTCTCATAATAGCTCATATAGCTTCTCTTTTTTTTCTCTCCAGCTTAGTACTAGGAAGTAGGAATGGCCTATGCAGCTCTTCCGAAATTTTTAATAATAAATAAAATAAAAAAGAAAAATACTAAAAGTGAAAAAATTTCGGTCGAAATCATCGAAATGAGAATATCGAAATCTAATATTTCGGTTTCCTACCGAGATCTAAGATTTCGATCTCCAACCGAAATTTAAGAATTCGATTTCATAATATTTTTTTATACATTGATTTCTACTTAATGTCGTTAGTTTAAATAGCAAAATTAATATGGTAGATGAGTTAGTATGTAATATTCATTAGTTGTTTTAGATTAAACAATATTTCTACTAAGATACTAGCAAAAAAACATTGATATCTAATAGATTTTCCTGCACAAACATGTGTTTTAAATATCAATATTTTTTTTTTGCTACTGTCAATAACTTTTTGCTACTATCTTAGTAGAAATATGTGTTTTAATTTGTATAAAGTAGAAATAGTTATTTTCTTACTTTCAAAATTGTGCAAGGTTGAATTTTCTTCGAGCAAAAAAGTTAATATGTAATGGATGAAATCTAAGAATCAAATTTTTTCCTCAATTTGTTAGATAATCATGATATAAATAAGTTGATAAATACATCTGAAGGAAAAAAATAACACAATATATTAAATTTTATTTTAGTTTGAAGAAAAAGATGGTCACCGAGCAAATAACGATAATATAAGCTACTAAAAGTTCAAATTATTTAACAAATGATTGACATTTTCTTACTATATATATCAAACTTAATACACAAAATATATTGTGACGAAATCAAAATTTTACTTTTTTGTGGAGATAATTGTTCTACCCATATCCATGGTTATTGATGACACTCGACTTGTATCGTTAACATATTTGAAACTTGAAAATTTATTGATAATCAAAGTAAAGAAAGTAACATGCTCAATTTCTCAAAATTACAAATTTGTTTTATAACAATGCATTTAATAGAATAGAGATAGGATAAGATGCTTTGAAAAAACTAATTTGAACAAAATTTTGTTTAGTAAAACAATCTTAATAAGTTTGTGGTCATCTTACAAAGTAAAAAAGTTAAAATCTCTCACCAAATGATATCTTAACGAGATATGCATTTCAAATCTTTCTCATCCTGCAATATTTAAGAAGTACAAACGTTACTATAAAACTACTCAGAGGTACTAGGATGATAAGTACTTCTTCGAGACATAACCATCGTAATAATACTACATGCAAACTTAATATTAACAATTTATGCATGCAAATTATAATATTTATCTAATAAATTACCTACTTTATAACTAATTTTATCAAATTATGCATGCGAACTTAGTATAAACAATTTATGCATGCATGCAAATTAAATAATTTATCTATTTTTAGAGTAACTAATATGTTTATAACACTGCATGCAGAATTTAATATTAGCAATTTATGCATGCAAATTATCATTTATCTATAATTTACCAATTTACCAATTAATTTTATCAAACAACTAAAGAATGTTACATACTAACTCATCAACCATATTAATTTTGATATTTAAACTAACGAACTAAGTAGAAATCAATGTATAAAAAAATATAATGGAACCGTATTCTTAGATTCCGGTTAGGGACCGAAATTCTAGATTTCGGTATCCCCATTTCGGTGATTTCGGTCGAAATTTTCTCGTTTTAGTCTTTTTCTTTTTTATTTTGTTTATTATTAAAAATTCCGACAGCTCTTTCATCATCTTGCGTAGTTACCAAAATAACCCTTGATGTTAAATTCAAACAACAATGATTACCGTTATTTATGTCTCATTTCCAAGGGCAATTGGGTCAGGTGTGGCCTAAAAAAGGTTCTGAACCCTAGTTGTCATAGGTTGTACTTGGCCTGAGTAGAAATCAGAGGCGAGTTCAAATCTTACGCCTAAAATTCTCTTCACATAATTTTATCGTCTTTGGTTACGGTAGTAAGAATGTAACGTCTTATTGAAGACTCAATTTTGACTCGCTATAGTCAATCTTCACTGGTTTAATCCACACAGACGAGATTCCTTTTTCAGGGGCAGATCCAAAATTTTCGTCAGGAAGAGACAATATCTATTATTTTTTTTAGAAATGAGCAAAATGATGCACATTTTTAAATATATATGTTATTTTGCAAAAAAAAATTCCAGAAGTACTCATGAGTGTAATCATCGATTCAATGATTAAAACAAAGAAAGCACAATCAAATGATGTACTCATGAGTGTATCTAATTCTAACCCCCTAAAACACTATTCTCTTATGAAAATGTCACTCTTTCTAGTTTCATAATTTTTGAAAAAAAACTAATTTTTATCGAAATGACGGAACTACCACTAATGTCACTCTACCCACAAGTAGTGTTCTAAATTCGGAAGGGATCGACACAATTAGTATTTTATTATATTTACCGTGTCGCTCCGTGTCGTGCCAAAATTGGAAGGGATCGAAACAAAACGATTAAGACACGGCACGTTTAGGCACGCCGTGCCTAAATGTGTCGTATCTTAACCGTGTCGTGCCGTATCTTAACCGTGTCATGTCTAATCATGACGTGTTTGTTGCCGTTTTGCTTTGGCACGACGTGCCTTATTCATGTTAATTGTGCCGAAAATATAAAAAAACTAAAAAATAGATAAATTTTTTACAAGAACATAAAAATCTGAAAAAAATTCGTTGCTAGTGTTGTCCTTGACAGTTGACAGTTGACACTACGTTAAAGGTTGAACAAATTTAGCACTCTCGCTGAAAAATTTGAATTTCGTGCTTATCTGTTCCTACATGTGTCTAACTTTGCCTACCCGCTCTTACCCGTGCCTGCCCGTGTCGTCGTGTCGTGTCGTACCTTGTTTTCGTGCTGTGTCGTGTCGTGCCGTGCCTCTTCTCGTAAACGTTTCGTGCCGTCCGTGCCATACAGTAGAAAATCTAAGAACGACACGTTTTAGACACGGCACGTGAACAGTATCGTGTCGTACCGTTTTTAAATAGGCAGACACGATTTTGAAAACTCTACCCACGAGTCGACTCGCCAAGACCGATTCGCTAGAACAAATCAAATCCTAAATCTCCCGCTTGATGCCTTAATCTGTCGCGCTATGGATGGAGTCGGTCGAACTCTAAATATTGCACATCGTCTCTCTCATTCTCGCTACTCGATCGCATCCCATGTTCCTCTCTCGTGAGTTACTTTTGATCGGACAACACCAATGGATATGTCGTGGAATCCGAATGGATATTGTTTTTAATCAATGCGAATCAGTAATGAACTAGTTGGTTTTGTTATCCGTTATTCATATTAGTGTTGATGGATAAAATAGGTTACTGCTATTTAGTAAAATGGGTAAAATGAGTTACTGTTATGCCCCCTCGCTTTTGAAAGAAGAACAAATCAGTTAAATGGATTACTGTTATTTAGTTCACCTTAGCATTAGTTTTGGTGCTGAGAACTGAAATTTTATTTTTTCTTCATTTGCATTACTTGAATTAAAAAAGCAGAAGTTAAAAAAGATTCATTATTGCTTTAATTCTGTTGTAACAACTCAGAGATTTCTATATCAATCCTCAACTTTTAATCTTTTTGTCAATTATGTGTAGGTACGATGCAAAAACTGCTTTTTACATAGATGTTAAGATAGAAGGATATTAGAACGAGCAAAATGATGATAAAAAGACGAATGTGAAGGAAAGAAAGTTAAATGGGGTGGTAGATTCAAAACAAGTTTTCTTAGTGCGAGTTGATTTGTGATTTAAAATAGGAGATATCTAATATCTTAGAGAACTTGTCAAATACATCAAATATGTTTTTGACAAAAATGAATCTAGAGACGTGGGAGTATTGTTTGAGTCACAAATATTAGAAATATTTAGAATGTATGAATCTGAGAGAAAAATAACTTTTCTCGTAGTATTGTGTGATTTAGACGAAAGTTCAAAGTGTAGTGGTACAAATCCAATTTTTTTGTGCACTCCTCAACCATCACCGCGTACTACACTCAATGATAGTCAGTGCGTGGATTTTAATGATGAAAGAAATCTACTATTAGAAGATGTAAGAGATGATGTCGAGTTAAATGATGAAAGGGTTAAGGAACTTGAAGATGTAAGAGATGGTGCCAAGTTCAATGTAGAAAGGAATGAGCTAATTCTATATACTCATGGCGTCACATTGCGTCACTGTTTATTTTCACAGTGGAATGAAAATTGTATTCACTGTTTACCGCTACAGTAAAATCACTGCAGTTTTTTTTGCATATTTTTTTATTATTTAAACGATTTATTATAATTTTATTATTATAATAGAAAAATTTAAAATTTAACTTTTTGAATCGTACACCTAATTTAGCTTCAATTCTACCAACCAACTTAGAGCCGAAGGACATATCAACATTGCTTTGCATGGTCACAATTTCTGTGCCACGAATATAGAACTCATATTGGTCCTCCCACATCTAAAATTTGCACCTAAGATTCTATGAAATAAAACACTGTGCAAATAAATGCATTTATAACTAAAATGTAACAAAACTTCAACATTTAGCAAAATAAACACAATTTCGTTGATATAATTATAACTAATATATGATTGGGTGCTTAATTGCAAAGAATAAACTGAGAACGCTACAGTACTAAATTACTCAATCGGAACAAAGATTAGCACCCATTTCACATCACATCAGCCGGAACATTATTATCCAAATCAAGCAAAATCCTCAAATATTCAAATTAGAAAAATTTAATTATAAAATCACAGTATATTCGTGTACCATTTTGTAGTTCATGCATTGTAAAATACTGTCTGGATTCGATGGTGTGTCGTTAACAAGTCTATTCATGTCGATATCGTAGTACGAGCAACGCACGATCGGCAAGCTTTCACTACGAGTTGGTTGGGCGGTGCTTGACGACATCTACTACGTTGAGATGGAGGCTGACTTGCTGGAATAGCAGTGCATGACAGAGAGGACAAAGCTTAGGAATGGGGAGAGGAGGGTTGAGGTGGGGCTCTGGCTATGGGTGCAGACAAGCAAGGGGGGAGATCGCGCGGAGGAGAGGCGAAATGGAAGTTTTAGGGTTCTGAATGGGAAGTTGTTCTTCTGCCGCGCAGCAGCTACGGACCGCTCAGATTTCATGCGTTAGGCTACAGACGGCCCAAATTTGATTCAAAAAGTCTGATAAAGTTTAACTTGTACGAATTTCGATGCAAATCAAATGTTGAAATTTGCTACACAACACACACAATGTTTTTGCTGCGCTCGCGTTAGAAGATCTCATTCCTTCTGAATGGGTCCTCGTGATGGATCGTGCTGAGGCGATGTGAAATGGATTGACTAGGTTCTGGCGAGTCGACTCGACTCAACTCGTACGTCTTATTCAAATACAAGGTTAACATCAAGGGTAGTTTTGCCATTTTGATAGTAATAAAAAAAATCCATATTCTCAGAAATTTAAAAAATGAGAAGAGTGGTATTTTCATAAACTAATGATGTTTTAAGATAGTATTTTAGAGAGAAAATTTTTTTTGGATGATAAAACACATTTTTTTAGACGACAAAAAAAAAACAATTTCCCTAACAAATAATTTCACACATTTGATGTACACGGTCCAGGTATAATATTAAGATATCGAAAACCAAATTTCTTTTGCTTTTTCGATTTAAAAGCTCATTCGGCTTTAAATTAATTTGAAATATATATCGAGCAAGAAACTAATTAATGATTTATATAAATATATTTATATATCTTACTATAGTTTTGCATGTTAATTTAATCTTTTCGAATATGAAAAACAATGAAGGGAGCTGATACGTAGATTCCAATATTAATGCCGACTATCGATAACAATTTTATTATGCACATTTAGTTGACTTATTATACATAATATTTTTTGGGTACAAAAAGAACATGAAATAATATGCATAATAACTCAAATAATGAACATATCAACTCAACTAAATATGCATAATAACATCGACATCGATAGTCGGTATTAATATTGATATCTACGAAACATTTTCCAAAAGTAAAATATGTCTAAAGTAAATTGTATGCATGAAAAAATAAAAAAAATCTTGTTCGATAATAATCGCTCCTAATTCATTTAGGTCCTGTTCGGAGCTTACCCACGTCCGTGGGAAAAAACAAATTTGCTCAGAGTTGATTTTTTTCCCACATGCACAGTATCATTTCAGTTCAAATCCTGTTCCCATTTTCGTGCACGGGATTCATCCGAACAGGGCCTTAAGGAAAAAAAACTCGTGTAAAACTTCCAAACAAGTAGAGGTGGCAATTGGGCGGGTCAGGCGGGTTTGGGTCGGGTCGGGTTGTTTGACTTTTGGCGAAAGTCGAGTCACCGGTCGGGTCGAGCGATGTCGGGTCGGGTCTCGGGTCGTCCGATGCCGACAACTTTCGGGTCACAGGTCAGGTCGGTCCACGGGTCGTCTAGTGCCGACAACTTTCGGGTCACGGGTCGGGTCGGGCGAGATCGGGTCGTCCAGTGCCGACAACTTTCGGGTCACGGGTCGGGTCGGGCATGATCGGGTCGGGCCTGGGGTCTACGAGTGCCGACAACTTTCAGGTCTCGGGTCGGGTCGGGTCGGGCGAGATCAGGTCGAGCATCGGGTCGACGAGTGCCGACAACTTTCGGGTCTAGGGTCGGGTCGGGCCTCGGGTGGACGAGTACCTACAACTTCTAGGTCTCGGGTCGGGTCGGGCCTCGAGTCGACGAGTGCCGACAATTTTAGAGTCACGGGTTCGGTCGGGCGACGTCAGTTCGGGCCTCAAGTCGATGAGTGCCGACACCCTTGGAGTCACGGGTTGAATCAGACGACATCAGATCGACAACTTTTAATACAATAATTCATTCTTGACACATTGTGAGTTGTCACTTGTGAGCTTGTGATAGAAAGAAAGACACGTGTCCATTCTTCATTTGCCATAAGCCTCACATGAGCTCAATGCACATGAACCAATGTGACATGAGGTTTGTTGTCATTTATAATTTAGATGAACCGAGTCTAAATGAAACAAGTGAGCCATTTTTCTTTTTCATTAACTCATCCCAGCGACAATTATTTTTCCCATTCTATGCGCTCTCGGTTCAGATGATCCATTAAAGACTGACCCCTTGGTTCACTTCATCCGGACATACCAATATTATACCATCGGCGTGACTTCCCCAGCGGCCAGCGATATTCTCAATGAGCCTTTTCTAGGCTTGGGCAAATAACTCGCGACTCGTGACTCACGAGTTATTATTAGTATTATAATATTTCATCATTATTATTATTTATTATTATTTTATTTATAATTAGTATTATAATATTTCACCATTATTATTATTTTATTATTATTTATGATAATTATTATTATATATTTTATTATTATTCTTAATTATTTTATTAGTATTATAATATTTCATCATTATTATTATTCTTAATTATTTTATTAGTATTATAATATTTCATCATTATCATTATTATTTTATTTGTTATTATTTATTATTTATTATTATTGTTAATATTATTATTTATTATTATTATAATATTTCATCATTATTATTATTTTATTATTATTTATGATAATAACTATTATATTATTATTATTATTATTATTATTTATGATAATAATTATTATATTATTATTATTATTATTATTTATTTTTATTATTATTCTTATTTTATTAGAATTATAATATTTCATTATTATTATTATTATTTTATTATTATTTATCATTATTTGTTATTTATTATTATTTTTATTAGGATTATAATTTTTAATCATGATTAGATCTGGACACTTGACCGCCGATTATATAATTCAAAAGGGCTTTTGTATTATAAAATCTGATCTGTTCAAATTTAATCGAACGATTCAGATTGTTGGGTGCACTAGAGCACCCATTTTTTATGGGTGCAGATTGCAGAACCAACCGAACCAGATTGTTGGATATCGTTTTTCCTAAAAGTAAAACCTAATCCTATTTTCCAACCGAACCAGATTGCACTAGTCATCTCTTCTTAATTGATTGTTGAACGGAGTTGATTGATTTTGCAACTCATTATCATCCACAATAATCTGAAATTTAAAACAGAGACATATTTTGATATAAAAAAATGTATAATTTAGTCTCCAAAACTTTTTTGATATAAAGTTGCGGGCTACTTGAGTCGGGTCGGGGGGTAAGGTTTCAGACTTTCGGGTCCACATGTGTCGTTTCAAATTAGGTTACGACCTACGGGTCGGGTTTCGGGTCCACATGTGTCGCTTCGGATCGGGTCACGGGTCGAAGCAGGTCGGATAGGGTCAGGTATCGGGTCCACTGGTGTCGCTTCTGATCGGGTCACGGGTCGAAGCAGGTCGGGTCGGGTCGGGTCTCGGGTCTCTATGTGTCGATTCAGATCGGGTTACGGGTCATCTCAGGTCGGGTTACGGGTCAACCTTTGTCGCGTAAGATCGAGTTACGGGTCAACCGTTGTCGCGTAAGATCGGATTACAGATCGTGTCAGGTCAGGTCGAGTCAAATTCGAATTAGTTTGACTTTCTAACAAATCGGATCAGATCGGACTTGAATCAAATCGGGTCGGGTGGATTTCTCGGGTCGGATCGAATTTTGTCACCTCTACAAACAAGCAGAAGATAATTCAAGATATAACTTACCAATATGATAAAATCAGTTCAGTCAACTCAGCTCAAACAATGAAAAAGCAAATTGATTATCAGATGACATGTGATGACTACTACACGGAGAAGCAACAGAGAAATAGAGAATCAAGAAGAGGTATAGGGATTAGGGAAGTTGAGTTGTTGTTGGCTTGGCTTGTTGCGGGCTCCAAATCCCAAGACGGAGAGAGATATAGAGCCATAGATAAATAAAAAAAAAAAAGCCATAGAGGGGTGTGGTGGGCTCTGAGCTGTCGGACGGCAGTGATAGAGACGCCACGTCTGTTATGGCGCCAGTCTACGAGTTTCCGATCCAAACCCACCTTTCTTGTCTCGCCACGTGTCTAGTCTTCCCTCTCGTAGACCCGGTCCAACACCGGGATTCGAGTCCACCATCCCCACGGCCCACATGTATGGCTGTCATACGGTCGAAACAGACGCAAAATTCCGTTGTTTCGTTCCTCCACGTAAACAAAATTTGTTCACGTTTCGTTTCGCGCGAAATTTGAAGTTTTCGTGATAAATACAACTGAAAGAAAACGGGAAAAAAACTGTTTCATTTTGTTTTGGATATGAAATTGAAATATCCTTTCGTTAACTGTTTCAACCATGCGGAATTAAACGGTTGAACGGAAATTTGGTTTCGTTGACAGCTTTATATATCATAAGCGGGTTCGGATCTTCTACCGCATAGCACACAGTGGACTATTTGGATTTATTGTACTGTGTGATACGACGGGTTCATATTTGATTCAGAAGAATTAGATTTTATAAGTTTGATCAGCACGAATTTCAAAACAGATCGAATGATTCAAAATTATGCGCTACATATACCGTGCGGTAGAAGATCTAAATTTCATCACAGACTGCGCAGGGGACCACCGATTTTAATTACCCATGGAATTGTGTGGAATTACGAGAGAGCTATTACAGAACGATCAAGTGATGCACACGTTGGACCTCTTAACTGTGGTAACGGCCACTTGATTGGCGTATTGAGATCACCTATTTTTCAAAAAAAAAGTAGGGTTCGATTTTTTATATCTTGACCGCTGAATTTAATTGAACTATTGAGATCTACGAACTCCTTACATTTCAACAGTGTCGATCGAGCGCTAATTTTTAATTCGGATTCTTTGGTTGACCGGGATGCACGCAGTGGTGTTTTCGTAGTTGTTTTGAGAAATGAGGGTAGTTGTGCAGAAACGGAAAAGAAGGCCATTAAATCCGGTTTAGGCACTGTTAATCATAAATTCATAATCAAGAGATTTGAATGAAGAGTCAAAGAATCCTGACAGAGATGCAATCATGCACAGATGCCGAGAAGGATTTACATTAATTAAGGATTGATTAATGGCTCACATTATTGGAGGCTACTTCAATTACATCCTTGCATGTTCAAATCTGACAGCCTAACCCTAATTTATATAAAAGATTTAAGGATTGATACAGTGCTTCGTGTTTTACTTCTCATTTCTCCCGCTGGCACTGACGCGCAAGTTTCACGTTTTGATTGCGCGTTGACTATAAGAAGACATATGTTTTGAGGCATTTGAGAGCCAAAACACGAAACTGCTGATACATTTCCAAGATTTAAATACTATGTGAGTATGTGTACTGTGTACATTCTATGATTTAATCCATCTGTAGTGATACCTTAGATTCCAATTGTACATTTAACTTAATTAACTAGATACCCTTAGATTCCAATTGCACATCCTATGATTTAAATTTTACATTATTAATCTCCGAAACAAGTCAAATACTTTAGAGAAATTTAATTCACAACTTTATAAAAACAAAATTAAATAATTAATTACTGACATAATATAAAAACTAATTAATTATGTCAAACGGAACATATTAATATGCATGCTAATTTGAATTCTAATGAAATAAATAAAAAAATGAATGTTAAAAGAAAATTATTTATATTGTTAACTATCTAAAATGCAGAAGTAACCATCTAATTTGTAAAAAACACGATTACAATCAGTGATCACTACCACAGAAAGAGGCTATTACATCCTCTATTATAGCGAGTGTAGAATAATGCTTCTATAATAGCTCCAGAGTGACATTATAGCAGCGAAAAATGTCACGAATCAGTCGCAAACCAACGCTAAATCGGGTGCAGCTTTTTTCTTTATACATATATCAATCTCAATATTGTTTTGGGATTTCAATGTTATGTTCTCTTAATTAAAATAACTGTAATGTTGAGCTCTTGTTTGGTATCAATCCAATGACATTTTGAAATGAATATTATTTAGAAGGAGCTTCAGTCAACTTATTAATCTATGAATTAATTAAAATCATTAAGAAAATAACAAAATCATGTTTAGACTGCACATAACTACCGAGTTGCGTGCACCGATCGATTCAAACTTGTTCTTAAAGCAAAGTGTTCACAAATGCCAAAATGAGATTTTCATTCTTTCTAGGTGCTAATAATAATTTGCAAATTATATATATATATAGTTGTAGCATGCACCACGTTAATCCCGAGTGGATATGCTTGATCAGTTTAGATTCATTTTTTATGACAAGTTGGAACCTAGATCCACTGAAGAATTAGCACAACATATATATATTTATACTCGATGCATGTATGAATCTAATTGTTTTTGTTAAAACAATTACAAATTAAAGAAATAATGCTACTTTTTAATATTAAAAGGTAAATAAATTAATAACCACCAACGTACTTGTAGTATATATATATATATATATATATATATATATATATATATATATATATACTTTTCAGTTCTTAGATTCTAGAAACTTTGTAGAATTTCGATTGATCTGCATACAAACTTTTAAACAACAAAAGAAATTAAAAGATGCATTGGATACCAATGATGAAATTTAGAGTTATGTCTTTTTTATTTGTTATTGTTTTACTTTGATCGTCTTGTGGCTTTACTGCTTTAGCAGATAGCAAGAGACGAAGATATATTTTTGTTAATTTACGAACACATCATGGCACATCCTATCATACGCACGTGGGGCTTGTTAAATAGATCCATGGAATCTAGCGGTGCGAAAAGATTAAGACAATATAAATTGTATGTAAGTATAATGTTACGTAGATATCACATTTGATATTCATTACTGATATCGATTTTAATATTATATTTAGTGGAGTTATAATGTATATTATTTGAGTTATTATACGTGTTATATATATTATAACTATTTTCGTACAAAAAATAACATGTTTAACTATTTCAGTACAAAAAATAATATGTATAATTATTTCATTACAGAAAAAAACATGCATAATAACTCAAATAATGTGCACGATAACTCAACTAAAGATGCATAATAAAATCGACAACATGTACAACTTTTTCATTACAAAAAATAATTAACATGCATAATAACTCAAATAATGTTCATGATAACTCAACTAAAGATGCATAATAAAATCAATATCAATAGTTGATATCAAATATGGTATCTACGTATCAGTTTCCTAAATTGTAATATTAAAACATTGATGGGAGATCTGGACTGATCAGTACATCTAATTGCATTCCATCATGACATCTAATTATATGCTGGCAACTTAAAGCATTCCATCATTGATGGGAGATCTGGTTAGCATGACACATTTTCATGTTATTTTCATTAACAGCTTTCTATTTCTAAGCCAAGATATGTATGTCTAATGCAATGATTCAAAAGTTACCACATAAATGATTTAAAAGTTATTGCAGAAATAATTGTATTATGAAAATAATTAATATTTATTTGCGCATTTTAAAAAAATATAGAAACATTATTTTTCTTCATGATATTATTTCTGTCAGTAGATCCATTATATCTGTCAATAAATGTATTATTTTTGTCAGTAAAACCATTATTTTGTCAATAAATTTTATTATTGCTGCACAAAATTTATTAACCAACTTTTATTTGTCATAATACTAATTACAAGCAAGTATCATCAAATTTTACACGTTATAAACTACACAAAATATAAAATAAACTTGTACCCAAAATTTGGCTATATAGTTTTACATAATACAAAATATTGTTCAAAATTTGAAGTTGGTACCAAACATGACCAATAATACCACATTATCATAAAATCTTAAGACTTGATATCTGCATATGAAGATAAACACTCATTATGAAAAATATTTCAGAAATGAAAATATAAAAAATCTTCATTAAAAGAAACAAGATTTTACAGCGGAGGGAAGCACTTATACCGAATCTTTCTTCGTTCCATAAAAAATATATGCTAGATAGATGGGTTGGAGCAGAAAGAAAGCGCTAGCAACCTCCACCATTATTTTTAGGACTATGTGAGGAGGAGGAAGAGAATGAGACTGTTGAATTTCTAGGGAAAGAAAAAGAAGGGATCAAGAGAAATTAGAGAGTAAAGGAAGAGAAGGAAACTTCTTAAAATTTTGAATGAGAGAGAGAGTTATATAGAAAACTTAATTTCTGTAAAGTTTTTGAGAAATTTTTTCGCTAAAGATTTTGGAGTACTTTTATGTGTAGCGTTTTTCCGTGATAGAAAGAGAAATATTTGAGAAGTTAATTTTTTTTTGTAGAAACAAAGACTATTTTCAGAAAAAAAAAATATTTTTTTCATTCGTAACTTGTTATGTAGTAAATTTATGCCAAAAAAATTCGTAGAATTAATTTTGCCTAAAATATATATATATGTATAATCTCGTTAATAATCAAAATTCTAGTGTGTCAAATCTCTAGCACTATGCAGCATTAGGCCATTAGTGGAGTTGTTTAGTGATTGTCACCCAATACTTATGTATAATTCAATTATTTAACTGTCCATTTCGCCGAAAACTTTCATCTTATTTGGTAACTTCAATAGTGTTTTTCTTTCCCACGTAGCAATACATCATCACTATCCAGCTATAAATGTTTCTCTCGATTGTTGCTATCTTACATCATCAAGTTTCTTTTGAACATGGAAGCAACTAAGCAATAAGCATAGGTATCATCAAAAGCACTAAGGTGGAAACAAACCATTAATCTGCTTTAGTGCCACAGAAGATCCGAATTATAGACTAGGGGTTGAGTATTCGGTGGTGGGCCCACACAACACGCATTTTGGGAAAATTTTCACAGAGGACCCAGGTCCAAAAATGTTCAACAGATAAAATCAATAGCACCCTAAAAATTGCACAGAGAGTTAGGAGCGTGACTATTAGTTGCGCCTTTAAGAAAATTCGATTTTTTTGCTAAATTCAAGACATTCTGCTGCTGTTTTTTCAAATGTGAGGCCTACATTTAGGGGCGCAAGTAATAGTTGCTGACAATTTTTTTTGCTAAATTATGATTATTAATACTATATGCAAAAAAATTGTCAGCAACACTTAGGGGCGTGACTATTAGTTGCGCCCCTAAGTGGTAGGACTCACAACTAAAAAAGCAGCTACAAAATGCCTTAATTTCAGCAAAAACAAAGAAATCTCTTTAGAAACGCAACTAATAGTTACGTCTTTGAGCCTCCGTGAAAATTTTGCTGGCTGTCTTAACACCAAAACCAAATCCATCTGCACCAACAACAACACCAACACCAACACACCACAGATAACAGATTCATTCATACAGTGCTCTGCTTTGACCTCCCCCAACCCAACCCTAACCTTTTCCTAAACGGCTAAACCCCACCTCTTCTTCTCTCGTTTTCTCTCTCTTCCTCCCCTCGTGCCCCAAAATGGCAACAATCTAAGGAGCCAACCATGCTTGCTTGTGGCCAGATCCCTCCTGCTCTCAAGCCTCTTTTTCTGAGCTTCATTTTGCCATGAGATATTGTATCTATCCATTTGTATCCCTTTCTATCCACTGTTCCATTCCTCGTTTAGTTTAGTACTCTAGTTTATATATCTCTAAAAGAAAGATTCCGGATTTCCCTCATAAAATAACACGCAAACAAAAAAGGGCCAAAAAAGAAAAAAAAAATAGATCTGCCTGTGCCTCCTGCTCTTCCTTCTTCAAGTAATAATAAAGGTTTTTAAAAGATTCAATTCAAATGGATCCAATAACAGCATCTCCGCATGGCCATCATCTCCCTCCGCCTTTCCACACCACCAGAGACTTCTCTAACTTGCACTATCAGCAACAGTTCCAGCATCTGCCACCGCAGCAGCTCAAGCTCGACGACCAACACGGCCTTGGTCGCTGCCTCAAACGAGAATTTGAAGACATAAACGGTTCCAATGAAGGCGGCAACAATTCCAGCGGAAGCGGCAGCGGTCCAGATGGAAAGGATCTCATCGCATTTTCCCAAGGTGAAGTCATGCGCAGGCCCCGCGGCCGACCTGCCGGGTCCAAAAACAAACTGAAACCACCGATTATAATCACCAGGGACAGCGCGAATGCTTTACGCTCCCATTTGATGGAAGTTGCTGGAGGATGCGACATAGTCAACAGTGTGGCTACCTTCGCACGCTGCCGGCAGCGTGGCGTTTGTGTGCTGAGTGGAAGCGGTGCAGTCATGAATGTCACTCTAAGGCAACCCTCCACACCAAGTGCTGTAGTCAACCTCCATGGACGGTTCGAAATTCTCTCACTTTCGGGTTCATTTCTGCCCCCACCGGCCCCACCAGCCGCCACAGGACTTACAGTTTACTTAGCTGGGGGCCAGGGTCAAATTGTCGGAGGCAGTGTAGTTGGTACCTTGATTGCATCGGGACCGGTTATAATCATGGCAGCGTCATTTGGAAATGCGGCATATGAGAGGCTACCTCTTGAAGATGAAGAACAAATTCAGGTGCAACAGCCGATTGGGTCGCCTGGCATGATGAGTCAAACACACGCGCAAGCTCAACCTCAGTCGCCACCGGATCAGACGCAACAACAACTGTTGGCCGACCCGAACGTGGGCGGTTTTCATGCTTTGACCCCAAATCTATTAAATAATGTGCAATTGCCGATCAATGCATACGGATGGGCAACTGGAGGCGGAGCCGGCCGACCTCAGCCTTATTGAGACTTAAAACTTTGGAATTTTAGTTAGTGGGTTTCTTTCCTTTGTTAATCTATTGTTCTTCTTTTTTCTCTAGTGCGTGCATGAATGCATGATTGGTTGTGCTGATCGATATAGTATGAGGTACAAATTATGATGAGATAATTGTCTCTCTCTACCTCTCTGAATCTAGGTATCGCGCGCTTTGATCAAAGAACTAAATGTATAATTTGATTGGATGATCATATGCAATCGCAAGATGATATTTAAGGGAGGAAATTGATGGGAGATTAGAACAGAGAGATGGATTATCTCAGATGCAATCGGCGATGTAACCAAACAAAATAACCATGTCATGCACTCGTGCTTCGATCGCATCGATCTGGTACTTTTCCTGTTGTATTAAATTTTGTTTTTCGATTTCAGAGACTGTTAGACTACTGTAGTTTCACATCCCGAGAAGATGTTAACTGTATGATCAGAGCTGTCTCCTGTATTTTCTCAAAAAAAGATAAGTTCAATGTACTTTCTCACTGAAACAAATTCTTCCTTTGATGCTTTTAGTTATAAATTATTTTAAGGATAATACTGTATTTCTCTTTCTCTTCTCTCAACTAATTTATTACCTCATTTAATCTAAAATATTTACCAAAAAAAACACACACAGAACTTGATCAAGGCAACAATTTTCTTCGAAAAATAATAAAACAAAGCAACCATGAGATATATTGTTCTGTTAGAATGATCTCTTCACTCAAAAAAAAAAAAAAAAAACTCTCTGAATTCTGAACAATTGGGTTGACAAATAGCAACCAAATGTTCTCTCCCTCTCCGTTTGTCTCTCTCTACACACGGATATTAACAAAGCAAAAAACAAAAACAGATATTAAAATAGCTAATGCATATAACATAAAATATCTCTAATTTTCTAATAGGACTTTGTCTTGTTTGCCTACTCTTGAGTTTCTAATGCACAAAAAAAATGGCCAGTGGACGAGTCAATGGCCTTAGGTATATATAGCCGTATAGCCGTATAGGTTGCTGATTGTTGAGTGTTTCATTTGTTTATTCGAGAGAGAGAGAGAGAGAAGAATTCTATGTTTCAACTTTCAAATGAAAAAATACCTTGGCAGCTACTGCCAAGTTTTTCAAAAAAAACTTTCAAATGAAAAAATAGAGAGAGATTGATGAGGACTGAGGTGTCTATGTGTTTCTGTATCGTGGTGGTAATGCCATGCACAAGGTATGGTCGGGCTTACAGAGAAAGAGATGTGGATTCATTGTGGAACGCTCAGAAAAAAGGCGATATGATATGAAATTATGAATTGGGACTCCATCACACGTGCAATTCTCTGATGCAGCTTGTTTCCAAGGCAAACATATGGATTGCAATCGTAACAGCTGAGTTGAGCTCCGTCAGGGGGAACAGGATCTCCTGCTTGTAAATCCCTGTTTGTTCTCTGCTTGTTTCGATCTGGATCATTCAAAACTCATCTAACGACCTAAGCATTTGTCTCCTGAATCAAATCACAGCCGTCCGTGACGATCGAGCAGTCGGATCGAAGACAAGTAGGAAAGCAAGCAGGAATTTACGAGCAGCAGATTCGGACCCCCGTCAGGGATAAGCAATGCACCATACCTGTTTGTAGGGCTGTACAAAGAAAAAATATCAATCAATCCGATCCGTTTAATCCGTTAGATCTGATTCGTATTTTACTGGATTGATTGAGATAGTAGTAGTACCGAATTAAGAGCATCTTCATTTCTGAAATTTTTGAAGTTTTTAATTTGATGTGGCAGTTAATGAAATATTACGATAATGTTTGGAATAACTACATAATTATTTTAATCAATGAAAATAATGTACTGCCTCAAAGTTAGTGATTTACAAAAAATCAAACGTTTTTATGTTGCATATGCACATTGTTTTTTGTTATAGTTAAGCAACATCTATTTGCTATGTTCTCTTGTGTTTAACAGATTATGTTCTTACAAACTACAGTTGTTTGCTACTAACAAAATGTATTTCTCATAAAAAATGCAACGTCCATATTTTATAATTATAAGTTGGTAATCATGGCACTACATTCTGACGAATATGTTTGTTTCATTAACTATTTATTTAGTTGTTGGTAAGATTTAATATAAGATGTAGTTAACATTTAGTTAGCTACTATAGCTAACGAGACATGTCTGTACACATTGCATATGTACATATTAAAATTGAATGTTAAAGACAAATTAGTTACAAATCAAAGTTAGGAGTAGAAAATATTTAAACGCAATTGTCTTTTGTTTCATGTATGTTATATTCTTATTATGTCTTTTTTATCATGAATGTTATACGCTAAATTATTTTTATTTTATTTTTGTTTTCATTTTTATTTATGCACAATTAATTAATGAATTGGGTTGGATTACGAATGAGTTAACTAAAGAATTTTTTTCAACTCAGTCCAATCGAGTTGGGTTGAAATAGTGATAAAATTTTGTCGACCCATTCATTATACATTTTGTGTTAGAGAGAGAGAGGGAGAGATAGAGGAGAGGTTCCTTGGCAACTACTGCCAAGTTTCAAAAAGAAAGAGAGGTAATCGCGTGTTACATGCTTTGTCCAAGTATATTTTGGAAATATCGAAAGATTATCTTTTTTTTAACTACAAGTAAGTCGTAATAATCTTTGAATTATATTCTCTTACATGTAATACAAACATTGTTGGAAAATGAAGTACTTCTACTAGATACAAAAAAAAACAGAGTATATGCGTACTCAACAAAAAACCTTAACTATTTCATTAACTTCCTTGTGATTCCTTACTTGCACTACATATGACGTCCTCTCTTTTATAGCCCATACAGAAACTATCCATATAAACTAAATATAGCATGCTGCTAAAATAAACTAAACTAAAAATAGCTTTCTCAAATTAGCTATCTGCTAAAAATGCAATTTCTAATGTCCACTAATTATAGAAACTATTTTAGCAACTTTGATCAACTCTTAACACTCCCCCTTGATTCAAAGTTGCTAACTCTGAGTTTGCTTCGAAAATTTTCAAATTTTTCTTGTGCCAATGTCTTTGTCAGAATATCTGCATCACGTTCTTTCAAACTGATGTGTTTTCAGTTCCACCACTTTTTCTTGTATTCCTTGACATGTAAAAACTGAGCCAGCATGCTCATCCGCCTTGACTTCCTTCATGGAAGCCTTTCTACCAATCTTTAGACCCTCCTTTTGTACTGATATATTACTAGCAAAGAAAAAAAATGAAAAACTGATTTGTTGCCTTTATTAAAACAGAAAAAAAATGATACCAATAGCAAAAAATTTCTACTTGATTCATTTATCCCTTTTTTCCTCTGGACCCGCTCAACTTCAATTCCTTCTGTCTCCTTCTCTAGTTTATTCAATTCAACATTAAGAAGCAAATGTTTAGCCATTGATTTTCTTTGTGAATGCAACTGCCCGAACTCGTCATCTCACTTTTTCTCAAAAATTGTTTCTCGCTCCATACGGGTCAGCCATCTGGCATGATTAGCTTTCATGTTTTGCATGAACTATTCTTTCTCTCTCTTCAAGCTTTCATGTTCCTCTCTGAGGTGTTCAATCAAAACTTTTCTCTCATTCTCTAACCAGCCAGCTTCATCAAGATTTCTCTGAGCCTTTTCTGACAAATTGCGTGACTCCGCCAGCTTGTATTCATACATCGCCTTTGTCTCTGCCCATTCGACTTGTATCTCATGCAATGCCTTCTCAATATTTGTTACACGTTCGTTTTTTTATGCCTAAAGCTTTCTTGGAGAACCCTTCATTCGTTTTGACCATAAATAATCATGGTTGATTATTCTTCTCTTCAACATAACTTGTATGTCCTTCCTCTCTTTTATTCTTGTAACAATCGGCTTTCACATGACCGAACTTGTGACAATAATAGCACTCCACGCCTTGACCTTCTTCTCTTCGCTTTTTGTAGCAAATTTATTGATAATGCTCAAACTTGTTGCAATAATGACACTGAACATTGCCTTTATCTATGCCTCTAGAATTCTCCTCCATGCAAAATGTCTTTTCATCGCCATTTTTCTCAGATCTGGACATTCGTGCTTCATGGGTATGGAATGATCCCATTAGCTCATCAAAGGTATAGGTTGAGAGGTTCGTTGACTCTTCAATTGTTGCCACAATGTGATCAAATTTTGGTGTTAAGCTTCTCAACACTTTTGACACCATAGTTTGCACCGAAATGTTATCTCCATGATATGCTCGAATTTGATTGACGATTGATGTAACTCGTGTGAGAAACAATTGAACCAACTCACCTTGGTTCATGTTCAATGTCTCAAACTCTCGTCTCAAGCCCTGCAACTTGATAGCAATCACCTTAGAACTTCCATGAAATGTAGTTTTCAGAATAGTCTAGGCTTCCTTTGCTTTCTCTACTGATGCAATCTTTACAAAAATTGATTCGTGTATGGCTTGCTGAATGAAGAATAGCGTCTTTGCATCTTTCTTTTGATCCTTTGCTGAATTTGTCCGACCATCTTCGACAAACTCTCATAAACCATAGGCTTGAACAAGATTTTCATCTTGATGCTCCAAAACTCGTAATTGTCTCATTTGAACAACGGAATCGACTGACTTGAAACGCTCATCTCAGCCATGTTAGAATTTGCCCTGATCTCTAACCTTTGGCTATGATACTAAATTGTTGGAAAATAAAGTACTGCTACTAGATACGAAAACAGAGTATATGCGTAGTCAACAAAAAACCTCAACTATTTCATTAACTTCCCTTCGATTCCTTACTTGCACTACATATGACCTCTCTTTTATTGCCCATACATAAACTAGCCCTACAAATTAAATATAGCATGTTGATAAAATAAACTAAATTAAAAATAGCTTTCTCAAATTAGTTATCTGCTAAAAATGAAATTTCTAATGTCCACTAATTATAGAAACTATTTCAGCAACTTTGATCAACTCTTAAAAAACATGTCCTCTTATATATGTATCCTTCATTCAACAGTAATAGCGTTTTGGAACTCGAAAAACCAGTGCATGGTGTGTATTTTGAAGCAATGAGCATTATTGATCGATCTAATGGTACAACTCATCACTAAACTCAGGACAACTGACAGTTGTGGGTCCCACCTCTCTTAGAGGCGCAAGTAATAGTTGCACTCCTAAGAGAATTTGGAAAAAAATATTTTGCAATAATTTCAAGTTCAATATTATAATGTTAATAATAGTAACTATTAATAATAGTCATTATTAGTAATTATAATAGTAATTAAATAGAATATTATAATATATTGTTCAAATTAATAGTAATATATTGTTCAATAATATAATATTATAATGTAACTAAATAGAATATGTCAAGTTTAGCATTAAAAAATTTAATAGAAATCATTTAGTAACAAATTTAGCATATATATAACTAGTATATTTGTCTCAAATTTTACGAGAAATACAAAATGGTCTAGTGGCAGGGGGGTTGGTTAGAGGCGTTGGGCTTGAGGAAGGGCTTGGGTTCGAGCCCCCCTTCTGGACCTTTTTTTGCATTATTAGGGGGCGCAACTATTACTTGCACCCTTAAAATCTTGTTACATTTACATATATTTTTTGCTCTTATGATACCATCAGAATTATTTAAAAAAATAGTATTTAAACCAAATAAAATGAGTATCTCAATAAAATGTTCATACATTGCCTACAATCAAACTTAAATAAAAAATTACATTGAGTTTCATAAAATATGACATTTGATCCTACAAGAAAGTGCACAAAAGATAACACAAACAAATATTTGTTCATACATTGGCTAAAAAACACAACACATGTAATTTCTAAAAGAACAAGCTCCATCTTCTTCGTGCTAATTACTTGCGTTAATGAAATCTCAAACATTACAAAATTGAAATCAATGTTGTTTTGTCAAAAAAATAATAGTAGTATTACCTTTGTCGTTTGGGTTGCAGTGCATGTGCGCTTGTTGTGTCCCGGTTGTTTGCATCGTCCATAAGTATAAGATTGTCGATGTGTATTGTCTTCATTCATTTCATTTCTAATCCTTATATGTTGACGTCTCTCCTTCTTAACAGCATACTTTGTCGAGTTCGGCACTAGCTTTGGTCGGAGAATTTCAGGCCATGTGTCAGAATTGCCAAATGGCTCAAATTATGGTGTCCATGTTGCCATCAACTCATTAACCTGATAAAAAGGAGCTACATACATGTTGCTACTTATACCCCCCTTGAGCACAACATGCTAAGATATGAGAACAATAGATACCTGTTAGTTGCGGTTTTTGACAAGTGCATGTACCTTCGGGCACTTCTAACCGAACTGTATGTATTATGTTCCCTTTGATCTTGTTCCCAACGAATCTTTGACCCGTTTGAACCTCATATTTTCGATCGTTTCGGTACGCACTAACCGTATGTGTATTTCTCCTTAATCTTCGCTCCTCCAGTAAGGCTTGGATTTTGGGGGAGAAGATGAATCCTTGTTCAACCACTTTTTCAGCTTTTTCCTATCCTTCAGCAAAGTATTTTACGAACTTGTAAAATGTTATTTCAACAAGAGAAGTAACAGGTAGCTCACGTGCTTCTTTGAAAAAATTATTAAGTCATCATCCCCAATCTACGACCTCCTTCATCGAATGAAAGAGCCCATAAGTCATATCGTTGTGCATTACTCCTATCGACATCGTTCGGATCCCTATCGATATCCTCAAGCTATGTTGTAGCATCGGGGCATTTTTTGCGAATACGACCGAGCCTCGTGAGAAACTTCCCCTTTTGATTTTGTTTCATTGCTTGCCTCAAAATATATGTTAATTTTTTTGTTTGTAAATTCTTTTGTGAAATTTTGAAATATGTGCCTTGAACAATATCGATGAAAGGCGTGTCCATCTCGGGTACACCATCCCAATTATCTCTCACTGAAAATCCGCCAGATACTCTTGTGAAGATCTGAGAGTACCGTCATAACTCGTGATCCAATCACTTCCCTACGAACAAATTTCATAAAATCCTCACAATATTTTTTGTTCTTGGTATCAACCAAAGCGAATGCAAGGAGCACCAACTGATCTTCTGCACCGAAGCCACATGCAACTAACATCTTCCCCTTATACCTCCCAGATAAATGCGTACCATCAATTCCTATCACAGATTTGCAGTGCATGAAGGCCTGTATTGTCGGACCATATGCCGAACACACTGCTTGAAATAATCTTTCATTTGGGTCATTTGTGGGTATGGTAAACCACTCAATCACTGTACCCAAATTTGTTCTTTTATGGCATGGAGTAATGGCACGATTAAATCATAAGCTTGCCACCATCCTCTGAACAATTGCGCGATTGCGATCTCCTTTGCACGCCAATACTTAAGGTAAGGTGCCTTGAAATTATATCTCTGCTCGATGGCAATATTTATGTCTTTTATAGTAAACCGAACATTTTCCTTTACACTTTCTCGGATTATAGAAGCTATGAATGGGGACGTTAAGTGCGGATGCTCCAATCTATCCCCCGACATAACACATTCATGAGGACCTTGCCTTGTATTAATAATGAAAGCATCATCACTTAGCCTTCTCGATGCATACAACCTCCAATTGCAATTTTGGTCGGTGCACTCGATTGTATACACGCTTTTATTGGACTTTCTCTTCTTAAACGTGCGGTTCGATTTGATGTGAAAATCATGCACAACCCATTTGAGATGATCATTCGACCGAAAACATCGTCCTTGTGCCAAACCATCTTCTGTGGCATACCCTTCGTCGTCAAAGTAATTTCCATCACCAATTATATCGACGATTGCATTAATATTAATCCACGAAGTGATTGGATGAGAATTTGTTCGATCTCATAATGGTCATGTTGTCATGGTCAGAGAAGTTTCTTCTTCAGAATTATAATTAGGATCTTCGAAATGTGTGAAATCCATATTCATGAAACCATCATTACCACACGTATTTCCAATTGGACTTGCATCTTGGTTTACTAAAATTTCAACCTATTCCGCTGGGTTAATATCATCCAATTCAATATTAAATTCTAAATCCTCAAAATCATCTTCTTCTTCTGGAACCGATTGATTTCTAATCGATGTTGCATTGGGTTCATAACAATTGGTACGAAGATTTGCATCTGGCATTCTACTAGCTATTGGTTCAACATATTCATTTGGCTATTGGCACAACCATGGTTTAGAGTTTCACGAGCTCGACTACCACTCGCACAACCATGGCTTAGGGTTTCATGAGCTCGACTACCACTCGCACAACCTTGATTTTTTGTATATCAACGAACTTTTGGCTCAATGTACAATTCAATCATTGCAAAAGTACCCGGCTGGACCGAATGGTTCACCATAAGTCTCCAAGTATCGTTACTCAAAAGTTGTAACTCAGTATAGAACATTACCAGATGAGTTAGTTGTAATCCGGCATTGAACATCCCTGATATCTCTGAAGCATGTGTTGAACTTTAAATCCCCATCCATCGATATAGCTCCATCTCCAATTCACCGAGTGTTATGTCGTCATGCACCGTAAAACTACCGATAGCTTTTTTCGATTAATGGACATCATGTGGACCGTTGTGGATGGATCCTTCGGTGTAGAAAGTAACAATAAACATTGCGCGTGTGAGATTTTTGGAAGATAAGTGTGAAAATGTAGTTTAGGATTTGTGGAGAGAAAAGGGAGCTGTTGGAGAAGAAGAGATAAGAATGAGGAAATGTTTGGAGAGAGAAGAAAAAGAAGGGTGCTGCTGCATATATTTTGTTTATTTAGGGGCGCAATTATTACTTGCGCCCCTACCCAAATTTGCAAGCTCTCTGGATGCAAAATCACGAAATGTACATATTAGGGGCGCAACTAATACTTGCCCCCATAATTTTTAGGGGACATGTGTGCCCCTCATCTGCAAAAAGGAAATCTTTATAGAACGCAAGTAATAGTTGCGCCCCTAAGTTATTTCCAAAAAATAATCAGAAGGGGGATTCGAACCCATGTCCTCACTCAAACCCAGCGCATCTAACCAAATCCCCCTGCCACTAGACTATTTTGTATTTCTCGTCAAGTTTGAGACTCTTAATCTACTTGTATATGTCCTAAAACTCTCACTATTTTTTTGAAATAATTAGTAATAAAGTTGCAAATTTTTGTTGAGTTTTATTTTATTACTTTCAATTGTGTTATTAATAAATGTATTAATTTTGTCATTAATGTATTACTAATATTATTTCTTTAACTGACATTATTAATTTTGTATTTTATTACTGTAATATTGAACTTAAGTATTATTATTGTTTAATAATCAATATTATTAGTATTAATAATTACTATTATTAAATAAATATATTTATAGTAATATAATATGTGCAATATTTATAGTAATATATTATAAATATATATATATTAAAATTTTGTTTTATATTAATATTATTTATTAATAATTATTAAAATGTATATTATTACTAATAACTTAGCAAAAAGATTTGCCAGCAGCACTTAGGGGCGCAGCTATTACTTGCGCCCCTAAGTGTAGGACCCACTTCTGAAAAGTTATTGCAGAATGCCTCGAATTCAGGGAAAAAAAGGAATATCTCTAAGGGCGTAACTAATAGTTACGTCTTTGATTATATGTGTAATTTTTAGAGTCTCATTGACCCTATCTGTTGAATTTTTTGGGTTTTTGATCCTTTATGAAAATTTTCCATTATTCCATGTACACTAAAGAAAGATAGTTTTATATTTCGATCAAAAAAAAAAAATATTGCATGTGATGCATGTGATGATGCCAAAAATATCAACACAATTTTCAAGATGGTAATATTCTTACCTAGATTGTACGTATCAGTTATTCAGTTGTATAAAAATATATATTTAAGTTCATTATTGACAGGACAAACAAAATGACGTGACAATAAATAGATCATGAATTTACTTTTTTATAAAGTATAGTTTAGATTAAAAGAATAAAGTAACGTATAAAAAACTAGAGTTCAAGTAACATTTACAAAAGAAAATTTCTTGGTTTGCGTGGGGAATTATGTATACATATAATGATTGTCTAAAACTTTTTTACTTCTTTACTAAAAGGTAATTCTATATGAGTTTTGAAATGGTTAATATTGCACCAACCGTTACCAACAGTTATAACCGTTAGATAACGATTGAGTTCTGAAAACTCTAGAATTCGAAGTTGAGGATATGATTTTTGAAATGGTTAAGTAATGACTCAATCGTTACCAACAGTTATAATAATATAATCGTTACCAACAATTATAACCGTTAGTTATAATAATAATATAACTGTTATTATTTTTGCTAAGAGGATATGACTTTTGAACTAACGGTTATAATTGTAATTTTTCTTAAGCTCAAATCATCTTACTTAGCAAAAATTACAATTATATTATTATTTTTGCACACAATACAGATACTTGACCTTGGGCTTGCTTGGTACTTCTTTCTTGCAATTCCTCTTCGACCATTAACGCCCTACACACAATCTAAAAACAAACATACATGGTAAAATTCAAAATAATTTTGCAAATCGACAAATATGAAGACATTGGTTGTTAGACACAACATGATTGACTTATAGAATTGAGTATAAGAAAGAGGTTGAGAGCAAGGTGGTATTTTGTCAAGGAAAGAGGGGCATTCTGATCAAATGTTGCTAAGCAGTTAAGACATCATGTCAGTTAGTGAGTTGATTCCAAAGTGGATGGAGGATATTGAAACCAGTTACATTGGTGACGAGTGGATTGAAGGGTTGAGGGTAAAACTACAATCTATTTCTTCTACTAAGTCAAATCCTTTATTGATGGAGTATACATGAATACTGAGGTATAAAGACAGAATTTTTGTAGGTAGTAATGGTGATTAGAGGCACCAAATTTTACAAGAGCTGCATGACTCTACACTGGGAGGGCATTCTAGGATAAGTGTGACCTATCAAAGAGTGAATAGGAATTTCTATTGGTCATTATTGAAGGATAGTGTACTCAGTTTGTTCATCAATGTCATAATTTCCAATTAAACAAGGGGCAACATATGTCATCTTCAGGTCTTTTGTAATCCTTACCAATACCTGATAATGCTTGGACTAGTGTGGGCATGGATTTCATTACTGGTTTATCTAAATCCAAAGATTTAATTTGAGGTCATACTACTTTTTATTGATATGTTGACTAAGTATGCACACTTTGTCAATCTTGCACACCCTTTCACTTCATCAACAATAGCTCAAGCATTCATGGATACTATTTATAAGCTTCATGAATTACCCACCAGCATCATATTAGAAAGGGACCCCATCTTCACTAGTAAATTTTGGAAGAAATTGCTGAATAAATTGGGGGTTAAATTAAATATGAGTACTGCCTGTCACTCGCAAACTGATGGGCAGACTGAAAAGGTGAGTCAGTGTTTAGAGATGATTTTTAGGACTATGGTTTTTTTATAAAAGCGGTAAATGGGTTAGTTATCTTGCACTGGCTGAATGGTGGTACAATACCACATAGCACAGTGACATCAAAACCACTTCTTTTACAACCCTTTATGGTTACCCTCCTGCTATGTTAGCTTTGGCTAGTCCACCCAAAAGTCGAGTAGAAAGTGTGAATGAGTTTTTGAGGGACAAGCAGAATTCTATTCTTCAATTGAAGGAAATTTTGAGAAGAGCTCAAGAGAAGATGAAGAGAAATGAAGATAAACATAGAAGTGAAAGGAAGTTCTCTGTGGAGACTGGGTGTATCTCAAAATTCAACCTATAGGCAGCTCACAATAGGAGGGGTCAGAAACCAGAAGCTCAGTTCTAAGATCTATGGCCCATTTGAGATCCTTCAATGTGTTGGTCGAGTTGCTTACGTTTGAATTACAACCTGGATCACTCATCCATCCTGTGTTCTATGTATCTCAACTAAAGGACAAAATTGGCACTAATCAGGTACCTCTTCCTACCTTGCCTTTTGGGAACCCCCAACCTCAAGTACAACTGGTACCATGTCTAATATTGGGACATAGAATGGTATCCAGAAATAATGTGGCTTAAGTTCAATTATTAGTGCAATGGCAATGGCATTCAGCTGAGGATGCAACTTGGGAATATTATGAAGAATTTGCCAATAATCCCAGATTTCATTCGTGAGGACACGAATTTTGTTGAGGAGGAGGTCATGCAACATGAAATTAGAGAAATGGATTTAACGGTTTGAGGTGTTAGCAGCATTTGAAAATTTGAATTTGGCGGGGATAGAGAACGAGCCTTATGGGTCGGAGCTTGAAGAGAATGTAAAGAAGAAGATAGAAGCTCATGAAGAATTAAACAAACCTATTCGGCCATTGCAGGTGGGCCATAGCAAGAGCATTGCAGATGATGGTTGAGAGGAAACAGAGAGGAACATTGAAGAAAAGACTATTAGGAGAGATGCTTATTTTTCAGTTACAAGTGTCAGTTCGTTCAACTGCATCTGATGATCTAGCCTCAAATAAATCGTTGTCTTAGAAATTTACTTCTTTTAACTTTTAACATCACCAATAAAAGATTGTATCGAGCAATCTATTTTTTATGAGTAAGAATATGTTAATGAAATGGTTGCTAGTGTCAGCACCTAAGTTATCCTGATGCTTCAAATATACAGTCGAATGCAAATCGGGTGCGAATTGGTCAAAGGTGCAAATTATGTCAAGGGTCCGACTAGGTACGACCACAAAAGATCTTCTCAAGACTTTATTTGTTGCAAAAATCATTACTCCACACAGAAATCGAACTGAGGACTTCCCACCTTCTATCACAGCACTATAATTTTTTTTGTATCCATATTGTTATTTACCTATATTTACTCGTCTATCACTTCTACCACTGCACTAAAAACAATTTTTTTTACCAATATAATGATATATTATATTAATTTTTAATTAAAATTTAATAAATATATAACCGCACTAATATCTCTGATGTTTTAAATGGTCATATCGTTATATCGATATCGTACCGGATATAATACCCACACCCACACTAATGCAACATAGGTCAACACCAATTGAGAGTTCTTCCATTTTTTTATACAAATTCATCCATTTCTATCTTAAATTGATCAATTTCTTTGCAATTAAGGTTAAGATCGTTGCAACTCAGGTAGATACAAAACAAAACAAAAAAATATAGCCAACCCAGTATTCTTCTAAGAATTACCATCACTATACAACAAATTCCAAAATGCTTATAGTCAATCCAATGCATGTCATTATATCAAGTGGTGGAAAGTACTAACAAGTTATTTGTTACAAAGCTAACACCTCAACCCAATATACCAGCACGAATTTACAAACAAATAATTTTACAACATAACCAAAGAACAAAGTCTCCAGTCGTGTTAGCCAGGAGAGAGTATTAGCAAGTAGCATGTGTACCATGCATACCTGGGGTAATTAAACTACTACTCAATAACCCAGGATTTATATTCAAAACTTTTTGCATCCAAAAGAACTTCGGAAATTGATTAGTTATCAGCACTCTATGCGTAACCTTCTCATTTCGGCTTGAAGAGAAGGGCTAGAAGTGAGAGTACGATAAGCAAGCATTCTTATATCTTCTCGTGAACAGTCACGGGAAATTCTGACCAGTTCCCACAATGCTCCCTCGTTAATTATCTCCTCTGCATTTACCTCTGCACATTATAGTATTGGTGAATATAAGACCAGAAGTAACAGTAGCTTATGCTGGTACTCGTGCACCTCAAATGTAAAATCAATGTTTTTCAAGAGTTGTTTGCTTTAGAATTTTTGTTTCTCATCATAGAGATTGCTCGAATTGTCTAGTATACCTCTGACCAAATGCTTCTTGATTTAGTATAACTAGCCTATTTATCGAAATTAATCATTTACTTGGTTTGTTCTCGAGAGAGGTTGTACGAACTGAAATATTCGTACAAATATAGGGTTGTTTAGATGAACAAGTACCATTCATGCATTATTATTGGTACAGTAAAACATGCATTTGGTACTGTGAGATGAAACAAATGAAATTACAATACCATGCTGTGCCAAGTGGCACAAAGCAAGCTCAATATGCCGCCTGATAGGAGCAGCCTCATTGTTCGCATTTTTCACAATCCATGGAAGTGCCCCATCTTCAATTAACAGAGATCTCTCCATAGTGTTTCCTGAAATCATTTTATTTATTTCAAATATTTCTCAAGTTCTTTCCAACATGCCAGATATAACATAAAATATTCTATTACCTTGTGTGGCAGCTCTAGACTCGCACTTGGCAAAATTAGCTATCCCACGTGCAACTTGTGCTAGGACATCAGGGTGGCCACACTTAACCATCCCAAGCAAGGCTTTGACCCCGCCTTCTCCTCTCAATCTTGCTTGTAGTTTATCTATTTATAAAAATCATAAAAATTAGCTCTATATATGTGCAACTAAAAATCATATTTAGAGAAGCATTTGATTTACCGTTGCCACATAGATTAGCAATGGCTCCTGCAACCATGCGTAGGGTTTGCGGGTCCTCTGCATCAGATGCTGTCATGGACAGTAGGCTCACACCCCCTTGCGCCATGATCATATCTTGATTAGTTTCTGCGAAGTCAACAAGTATTTGCTTGCATTAAAACATTACTTCATCCATTTTCTCAGAATAAGATAAATCAAGACATTGTCATGGATACGAAATGTAAATATTGGTCAGCTGATACAGTAATCATCTATATAAAGTTTGAATGGCAACATACGATTCATTGCAAGGTTGGCAATAGCTCCTGCTGCTACTCTGCGTATTGTTTCATCTTCTGAGCTTCTTAGAAGAGTAAGCAATGAAGTGAGCCCACCTGCTTCTACTATCTTTTCTTGATTTGCCTCTGAGCAAAAGACAGAATATTAAAATACTGGAACTGAACGACACTGTATCAATTCAATGCTCTTTAGATCTGCCACGATTTACATAAATATAAAATGCATGTTTTTTTCAGCCAATAGGCAAATAAACATTCAGAAGCCAATAGAAGAAATGATATAAATTTAACAGGCAGAACATCAAGCAGCTGAAACTTGATAATTGTGTTAAATTTTTACACTTCAGGTAAAATTTCATGTCTCGGATGTTCCATATAACCTAGAGAGCAAAACTAGAGTGATAAAAATACCAAAACTCAAGTGGGTGGAATAAAATATAATGCAGATATTGTTGGGTTATATGAACTATAAAGACTGAATATAAACTATAAAGACTATTTTTTGCGGCCTACTTTTCAGTTTTCATTGAAGTACCAAAACTCAACTGGGTGGAAGTAATTTTGTACCATTTTTGGAAAAAGAAAAAAAGACACAATGTATGTTATAACATATAATGCAGATATTGCTGGGTTCCATATAACCTAGAGAGAAAAACTAGAGTGATCAAAATGCAAGTGTTCAGTGACAAGATGAGCCATTTGTAGCCTTCAGGGCCTTTATGCATGTAAGAGCTTACATCTATGTTCCTCTGAGGTTTTCCCAGGCTCACAGTTTCCTCACTAGACAAAATTGGGGCCTGGCGCCTGTTTTAGTTCTTCATACTTACTCAAGAATGGGCCCTCACAGTCACTTGAGCACCAAACAATAGCCAAGATTTGGGAGGGGTTTTGTGTTCAAAAGTGGGCCACTGAGAACTTTCGAATAATACCGAACACAATATGATGAAAAAAGAAATTCTGCATGCACTAAAAATCAATCCTTATACTAATTATTAGAACTGAACTAAGACGGACCTTCAGCTGCCAAATTAGCAACTACTTTGACAGCATGGACACGAACATCAGCATCATCCGATTCAAGCAAAGATAATATTTTCTGCAGTCCCACTGCAAATACACAGCAAAGTATATGTAGATAAATGAATAATATACTACAGCAACAAAGTAATACAGTAGTTTATAATCATGCCAAATGAGCCCAGATTTTTGCAATATGTATGATTTTGCACAGAAAGAGCTTTTTGCCTGATTGCAATACTGTACTGATCAGGTCACCTGCAAGTAGGGTACTGGTTGTTCTCAATATCTTCTAATGTTTAACTGATGTTTCGAGCATTGGTAACTCCATTTAGATTAAATGAAGCTTAAACATGCAGTTCAAACCACAACCTATAAAATGTTACACCTACAATGTTTGTTTGCATTTGTAGAGAAATACCTTGCTCCGAAAGCTTAGCAACAGGTGGCTTGGGTCCATTTGCTTGGTCTCTCAGCTGGGAATTCCTATTAGCGTGTGACATCAAAGAATCCAAACCAGGAAATAGTTTCCCTGATGCACCTTTGTCAAGGCTCCTCCGAGTCTAAAAAATATAAAATACAATTAACGCTCCAGTTTTAGGATCAATCAACAGTGTGAAGCTGAAGCCTAGATAACATTTTTAAATTTTCTAGCAAATTGGAGAATTAGTAAGCAGCACAAAAGAATGAACTCATGCATGCTAGTGCTACTGCGTGATTGGAGCAACATAGATCTCCTACCATGCTGCAGTGCACTGCACAGGGATAGCAGGGTGCAGCATGTCTCGAGATTCATGCACCTTAATAAGACTTGCAGGGAAAACTTAAAAGGGAACAACACCCGTGATACCTTGCTGTGCATGCACTACAGGACGTGTAATTGGCGACCAAAATTGAAAAATGTATACCTCCTCAGCTTCTACGCTCAGTTGAAGTAACTGGTTTTTTAAAACAGCTATTTCTTCTTCAAGCTTTTCCTTTTGGCTGGCTTCAGTGTCAAGTAATTTCCGAAGTTTTATAATCTCAGCACCTCTTGATTCCTTTAGAAAGTATTTATATTTGAAATAATGTTAGAAATAATGTAACTAAACCCAATAATTATGGCAATAGTAAAAACTAAAATAAATGTGAAGAACATCCAATTGCACACCTCTAATTTTTTCCAGTGTTGTACTTGATTTCTGAGTTCGATGATCTCATCTTGAGATGATTGCCTCAGGTTCTTTTCGTTCTCAAGCATATTTTTCACCTCCAGTAGTTCATCCGATTTTGTTGTTTTCCGAATCTGTTCAAAAAAAGACATAAGAATTGCATGAGCACTTACATTAGATACTCTGAACCTCAAAGGTAAAACAGAAATTAATAGCAACCTCCTGTTCAGCTCGGCTTTTCTCAATAGATTGTTGGTTTATCTTCCATTTATCCTCTAGCTTCTTGATTGACTCCATATAATTCTGCTGGTATTTTGTCTTCTCATTCTGCAAGGAAACAGCAAAGCTAAAAAGGTGGAGAATGCAAAAACAAGTAGATAATGATTTTTCAGCAATAATTAAATTGCCACGCAGCAGAACTTTAGGAGCACAAAAATATTTAATCAAACATGAAAACCAACTTCTAGTCTATAACAAGGAGAGTTTAAGATCGAGAAGCAGACCGTATCAATCTGTTATAAATTTAGACAAGCTTATATAAATAACATGTCAGAAAAAGCATTCGTAACACAATCACCTCGTAACTGTAGACAAACAGATAACAACAAATAAGAGAGAGAGAGAGAATCCGACCTCTAAAGCAGTCTTATAATTTTTTTCGGCCTCTGCAATTCGTTTTTGGGAATCAACTCTTATTCTCTCATTCTCATCATCAAAATACTTGCGTTGCCGCTCGTTCTCAGCAATTAATTTATCTAACTCTATGTCAAGCCTCCTGGACAAGCTTTTGTAGTCAAACTCCTCTTTCAGTTTTACCATGTTCTCCACTTTCATAGCCTGGCGGCATAAACAGAGAAAAGTAAACAATATCTACTCCCAATTTATCTTATTTTAAGTAACACTCCAACATTCTTTTTTTTATTAATAAAGCTCAAGGTTTATTACAATTACTACTAAAAACTCAAGAAAGGGCTATCCCAAGATTCTTGAAAACCTGAACTCAAGAAGAATGCCACTGTACCAGTAACCAACATTCAAACATAATAACTGTTTTACTTGGTCCTGGACATCATAAGTTCTATTTCTTTAAGTTACTTTTGGTATTTTACTGTATTTATACCTGTGATGACCAGAATATGAATAAAATTAAGAACCTTACTCTTTGGCCAAACATTATAGTACTAGCAGTTTCTCCTCTATGGCGTGGAGATGGCCCAATTGTCACAACAAGTGAAGTTCTCGCAGTGCCTAAAAGTTTGACAATGTTGATTTTAACTTTTAGCATACATGACAAAATCCTTTGATTTAATGCCTTGAGAACCATTTAGTCAGGATAGCTGGCAATCACTATCAAACAAGTACACAAAGTCAAAACCAACGTGCTGTGTTTAACTTGGAACATACAGAAAAATAATTATAACTCGAAGGAACATACTAACCACCAAATGAATCTTTAAGCAACCTCGTAAGCTTCGAATCACGAACAGGAACATGGGGGCTATTCTCAGCAAGTGCATTAATACATTTCCCAAGTGCACTCAAGGATAGATTGATAGACTTTGCTTCTTCCAATGTATGCCCCTCACTCCCTGGAAAGTTACCATTACCACTAAATAGAGGTCCACAACAAGCATTATCATTTTAGATCTCGATTTTGTACCAGTTAAGTCTGATACCAGTAAAACCCTAGTGTACATGTGCAAATTGATACTCACGAGATCTCAATTTCACATAATTTCATTTCTATTTGGGTCCCCTGAACTTTTCAGTATTTAATTAGGGGTTTTGATCAGGGTAAACTTAAACACATTACTTTACTTTGGGAAAAAGACAACCAGACAAATATTTGAATAAAGAAATGTATCGAGTATTGAATACCCACCTAGGGTGGTAATGTGCCTGGTATTTGAGTCACACTAAACACTTGCTTAGCAATAACAAAAAGAATACTGTTATTTCACACACCTGACTTGTTCACACGCTCTGATCCTGCTAGATCAACAACAACTAGTTTACTCTTTCGGACGACTGGTGGCCTTAACGAATGGGATGATGTATGGTGGCCATTTTCACCACGGTAACTCATATCCATGTCTTGCCTTCCCTTGACTGCTCTTCTGACATTAACCTAAATCAATAAAAAAGATCATTTGCAAGTAGATCCACAAAAGAAAAATTGAAGGTACTTAGTTGTTAGTATAAATTGCTAAGAACCAATGGTACGACATTGAAATGTAGAAGTCTAACTAAGTTTTTATTAAACTATTGTTAATATGTTGGAAATATCTTGGCTTGTTTTTGTACTGCCATATCGAGGAACCAGAAATTAATTCAGCCATCGGGACCAAACGAACAATGAGAAGGCTTAATTGCATCCAAGAAGTACTTGATCCGTGTTTTGTTTCTTGACAGGAAGGAAGGGTGTTCAATATTTAAAATGAAATAAAACACTTACCATGAGGATAGCATGACTACGGGATGATTCTGTATTTAATTTGGTATTTGCGGCAAATCGATGTGCCTCTCCCACACTGAGAAGCTCAACAAAACTCTTCTGGTCTCTGACTTCAACTAAGGTGGCCGCAGGTAATGAAACATCACCAGTCTTTGGATCTTCTACTATTGCTATGTTGTCATTTGCAGGATCTAGAAGGTCTTGGATTGTTTCCATGTATAACTGCATACAAAGTACATTAACTGAGAGTGCCATAATTTTGCTGAGCATTTTCTGATAGGCTGATGAATACTACTATTGATTTGACAGGTGCTAAATATTGCAAAAAAGAGAAAAAGAAGTCAGGATGAGGCCACGATTACTAATCTTAGTAGGTGTTATAGTTGTGTTTTTCTGCTTTTCTTTTTCTTTATTTCAGATTGCATTGTGTTGAGGAACTTCAATTTCTTTTGTTTTGTAAATAAATCTGACAGACCATTATTTTCCATGGGACAAAACAGAAGGAAAGACCCACACATTCAAGAAAAAAATGAACAGAAAGAAATTAAATTACAAAGAGCGAGAATATGCAACAGTCATTGCTGGGTTTTAATAGACTGTTGCCATCATGACCCCCGCTGTCAATACAAAGAAATGCAATATTCCCTTTTGATATTGGAAGTCTATAAAGCATACTATGAAATAGATTATGAGTTATGGAACAGCAAAGAACCTGCAAATATGAAACAGATACTGTATCGGTCTCCAATGATACATCTGCAAGAATATCCTCCATAGCACGCACCATGATTCCACGTGCAGCAGTATCTTCTTCCCCAAGTCTGCCAAGGGTAAAGGTCTTGCCTGTGCCAGTCTGGCCATAAGCCATAATTGTACCATTATATCCCTCCAAAACACTCTACAAACAAAATAGAAGTGCTTATTGCTTTGGGGAAATTTTTGCAATGTATAATCAGTGAAAAATAGTAGATTATAGTGCAATCCATACCTCCACAACCGGTTTTGCAACGACTTCATATACTCTTTTTTGAGAAGCAAATTCTGTGAGAACCTCGTCGAACTCATAAGTCTCTGATTCCCAGTTATTTTTCCGAAGTTTTAATCTTTTGAGCTTCACCAAATTAGAAAAATGTGATTCCATTTGTAAGTGAAAAAGATCGAATTAATGATGATGATACCTGATTCTGACTAGTTCATTACAGATTATGACATAACAAAAAAAAGAGTTGTGCCTAACCTCTGGCTGCAATTCAACACAGTCTCCGAAATCAGCATCTGCCACACGTTCCTCTGAATTTCGAGGCCGGAGCCTTACAGCCACTCTAACCCTTCCTGAAACTGCTAGTTGTATGACAAAACATTTCAAAATTGTTGTTGATGTTGAAAACTTGGGTCATAGAAAATTCATCTTACAGATATGAAGTGACAATTGAACATTAGGTGATTTTGCTTTTTTTATATTTGTTATTCCGTTAATGCAGCTCCTTTTGTTGTACTGATAATTGTTTGAAGCTTTTTTAGAGAGAGAAAATTGTTTTACTTAAAGTTGAACACATCCCCAACTCAATACAAACCTCAATTTAGCAAAAAAGCTAAAAGTGAACAATTTAGTAAACTGGTGCAGAGATGCAGCTGGATTTCCGCAAAGCACATTTGACATTTCTCAATAGCATTATAAAGTATACAATGCTATCAACACAATATAAAAATCGCTCTTTCAAACTTCAGGTCAACCTAATCGATATAGGCATATCGAAATGCACATAAATAAAATTCCAATCAGAGAGATCTCTGATCCCAAGCTCCCCTCCCACATTAAACAAAGCCAAAACCACATTAAAAAAAACGAAGCAAAAGAAATAACACAAAACATCTGAAATTGAACGAACCTCCAGCATCAGCAGATGCACGGGGCTGAGCATTTAACGGGCCGGAGCTGCTCCGTCTAAACCCGCCACTCGTAGAAGGGCTCGCAGGGATCCGCGACTTTGCTGAAGCCTTGGGAGTTGCGTAAGCGCCTGAGTTTTGTCTATCAATTTTAGTACTTAGTCTCGGTGCGGCCCCACTGCTACTATGTCTGTAGTTTGCTCCGGAAGCCATTGGAGAGGAATTTGAGAGAGATCGGAGAGAGGTGCGATTCGGAGATGGTCACGAGGGAAGGGAGGAAAGGTGGGAGGCCAATTAATGCATGGGAGGAGTGGGGACCCAGTTGTCGGTGAGAGTGGAGGTGGCAAGGATGGAATGAGACGAGAGGATCAGAGAAAGGGGAGAGGGGTCCTTGCTTTTTTTTCTCTTCTTTTGAACTGTTCTTGAAAGCTGCGATTGAGTGTTAGAGTTTGTGTTTCGGTGTTTGGTTTCCTAAATTTTTTTTTTTTCTTTCATTTGTTTACATTTACTTTTTGGTACACATCATTTCTCTTTTTCTAGAGGGAAGGAGTTCAAAATGTGGGACTTTCCGACGGTGCTTGCAAGAAAAGGAGATCAATAAAATACTTTTTCGCTGTCTCAACGTGATTTTCAAACAAATAATAATAGCCGATTCAAAAAAAAAATTCAACTAAAAGCCCATTACAAATCATTCAAATTAACATTACACGTGATTTTAGTTAACCGACTACAACTCACGTTACAATATATCATGAAATACTTGTAGTATTTAAATTTTTTTTTTAGATAAAGGTCTCGTGGTCCAACATTCCATTTAGCGAGATTTGATGTCTAATTTTTATTGAGAGAGCGACTTTACCGGAACCAAATCTGCTGGTTGTTAAAATCTTGTTTGTTTTCTGCTTGTTTCGATCTGAATCGTTCAAAACTCATCTAACGAGCAAAATATTTGTCTTCTGAATCAAATCACAGCCGTCCGTGACGATCGGACGATTGCCACCTGAATCAAATTACAGCCGTCCGTGACAATCGAACAGTCGGATCGAGACAAGCCTCAAAAACAAGCAGCAGATTCGATCCGACTTTACCATCTACACTAGGCAGCGAAAACTTAATACTATTTAATTTGATCCGGACCGATGGTAATATGCTGATATCAAATTTACATTATTGGTCTTGTCAATTTGTTGTGCATTCAATTTTACAGTTTATTGAAATCTATTAAATTAGCAATAAACTTGTATTAAGTTTTATCATTTTAATGCGCATGATATAATACTAGAAAAGACACGTGACTCCGTCGTTATTTATGTTTTTCTGTAAAAAAATATATATTTTTTCTGCAAAAAAAATCTGAAAAAAGCAAAAAAAAAATGAACAGTGAAAACACTGTTCACTTGAACAGAGAAAATATTGTTCCTTAGCACTGTAGATTCTACAGTATCAAGTCATGGGATAATGAGACATAGTAGATATATCAGATTTTTACACTGATTTTTTTCATTGCAAGTTCTTTTGACTTGGCCTTAAATTTTATAATTTTAATGCGCGTTACAAACAAAATTTCAAATGCCAGTGTACTGAACAGCTGACGATCTCAACGACATTTTATTCTTATAACAGTGAAAAAATTTCATAGAGGGAAAAGATCCGAAAAGTTCAACAGATAGGACCAATGGGACCCTAAAAATTGCACAGAGTGCCAAGGACGCAACTATTAGTTGCGCCCCTAGAGAGATTTTAGTTTTTCCCTAAATTCGAGGCATTTTGGCAGGTCATCTGACAGTTGTGGGTCTCACCTCTCTTAGGGGCGCAAGTAATAGTTGTGTCCCTATGAGTATTTGGAAAAAATATTATTCTGCAATAATTTGAAGTTCAATAATAATAATAAATATTAATAATAGTAATTATTAATAATATTCATTATTAATAATAGTCATTATTAGTAATAGTAATTATTAATAATATTCATTATTAGTAATAGTAATATTATACTAAAGTAATATTAATAATAGTAATTATAATATTAATAATATTGATTATTAAACAAAGATTAACTTTATTATTAATACAAGTAATATTAATAATAGTAATTACAAAATTAATAATACAAGTTAAAGAAATAATATTAATATTATATTAATGACAATATTAATACATTTATTAATAACACAATTAATACTAATAAAATAAAAACTCAAAAGAAGTTTGCAACTTTATTATTAATTATTTCAAAAAATAGTGAGAGTTTTAAAACATATACAAGTAGATTAAGAGTCTCAAACTAGACGAGAAATACAAAATGGTCCAGTGGCAGGGGATTTGATTAGAGGCGTTGGGTTGGAGTGAGGGCATGGGTTTGAATCTCCCTACTGACCATTTTTTGGAAATAACTTAGGGGCGCAACTATTACTTGCACCCCTAAGGTTCATAGAGAAGCTGTGCCATCCAGAGAGCAACCTGTTTGCAAATTAAACATATGCGCAAGTAATAGTTGCGCCCCTAATTAAGCAGACTTACAAAAAAGATTGCTATATGTGCCTTTCCTTTCCATTTGCCATTTATATCAACATGAAATAACACAACAAGTTTTGTCACAATACATTCTCAAACAACATGAAGATATAACAACATAAATTAAAGTAACATATGTATCATAAACAACATGAAATAACATCAAACTAATTAAAGTTCATAAAATTCTCAAACACAACAAGTTTTGCACTAATCTAAAAAAACATACGTATTCAACTAATTGAAGTTCCACAAAATATGACATTTGATCCAACAAGAAAGTGCACAAAAGATAACACATACAAATATTTGTTCATGTATTGGCTAAAAACACAACACATGCAATTTCTAAAAGAACAAGCTCCATCTTCCCTATACTAATTGCTTGCGTTAATGAAATCTCAAATATTACAAAATTGAAACCAATGTTGTTTTGTCAAAAAAATAATAGTATTACCTTCATCGTTTGGGGTGCAGTGCATGTGCGCATGTTGTGTCCCGATTGTTTGCATCGCCCACAAGTATATGATTGTCGGTGTGTATTCTCTTCATCCATTTCATTTCTAATCCTTATATGTTGATGTCTCCTCTTCTTAACGCATACCTTGTCGGGTCCGGCACTAGCTTTGGTCGGGGAATTTCAGGCCATGTGTCAGAATTGCCAAATGGCTCAAATTCTGGCATCCATGTTGCCATCAACTCATTAACAGGATAAAAAAAAAAAGAGCTACATACATGTTGCTACTTATGCCCCCTTGAGCACAACATGCTAAGATATGGGAACAAGGGATACTTGTTAGTTGCGGTTTTTGACAAGTGCATGTACCTCCGGGCACTTCTAACCGAACTGTATGTATTATGTCCCTTTTAATCTTGTTCCCAACGAATCTTTGACCCATTTGAACCTCATATTTTCGCTCGTTTCGGTACGCTCTAACCGTATGTGTATTTCCCCTTAATATTCGCTCCTCCAATAAGGCTTGGATTTTGGGGGAGAAGAGGAATCCTTGTTCAACCGCTTTTGCCTGTCTTTCAACAAAGTATTTTACGAACTTGTAAAATATTATTTCAACAAGAGAAGTAATAGGTAACTTACATGCTTCTTTGAAAACATTATTAAGGGATTGTGGTCCATTTGTTGTCATCATCCCCAATCTACGACCTCATTCATCGAATGAAAGAGCTCATAAGTCATATCGCGGTGCATTATTCCTATCGACATCATTCGGATCCCTACCGATATCCTCAAGCCATGTTGCAGCGTCGGGGCATTTTTCACGAATACGATCAAGCCTCATGAGAAACTTCCTCTTTTGATTTTGTTTCATTGCTTGCCTCAAAATCTGTATTAATTTTTTGTTTGTAAATTCTTTTGAGAAATTTTGACATATGTACCTTGAACAATATCGATGAAAGGCGTGTCCATCTCGGGTACTCCATCCCAGTTTTGTCTCACTGAAAACCCGCAAGATACTCTTGTGACGATTAGAGAGTACTGTCACAACTCGTGATCCAACCACTTCCCTAAGAACAAATTTCATAAAATCCTCCCAAGATTTGTTGTTCTCGGTATCAACCAAAGCGAATGCAAGGGGCACCGACTGATCTTCCGCATCGAAACCACATACAACTAACATCTTCCCCTTATACCTCCCAGATAAATGCGTACGATCAATTCCTATCATAGGTTTGAGTGCTTGAAGGCCTGTATTGCCGGACCGTATGCCCAACACACTACTTGAAATAATCTTTCATTTGGATCATTTGTGGGTGCGGTAAACCACTCAATCACTGTACCCGAATTTGATCTTTGTCTGGCATTGAGTAATGGCACGATTAAATCATAAGCTTGCATCCATCCTGCGAATTTTTTTGCGATTGCGATCTCCTTTGCACGTCAACACTTAAGGTAAGGTGCATTTAAATTATATCTCTGCTAGATGGCAATCTTGATGTCTTTTATAGTAAACCGAACTTTTCCTTTACACTTTCTCGAATTATGGAAGCCATGAATGGGGACGTTAAGTGCGGATGCTCCAATCTATCCCTCGACATAACACATTAATGAAGACCTTGCCTTGTATTAATAATGAAAGCACCATCACTTAGCATTCTCGATGCATACAACCTCCAATTGCAATTTTGGTCGGTACACTCGATTGTATACACACTTTTATTGGACTTTCTCTTCTTAAACGTGCGGTTCGATTTGATGTGAAAATCATGCACAACTCATTTGAGATGATCCTTCGACCGAAAATATTGTCCTTGTGCCAAACCATCTTCTGTGACATACCCTTCGTCGTCAAAGTAATTGCCATCACCAATTATATCGACGATTGCATTAATATTATTCCACGAAGCGATTGGATGAGAATCTGTTCGGTCTCGTAATGACCATGTTGTCATGGTCAGGGAAGCTTTTTCTTCAAAATTATAATTAGGATCTTCGAAAGGTGTGAAATCTATATTCATGAAACCATCATTACCACACGTATTTTCAATTGGACTTGCATCTTGGCTTACTAAAATCTCAACCCGTTCTGCCGGGTTAATATCATCCAATACAACATTAAATTTGAAATCCTCAAAATCCTCTTCTTCTTCTGGAACCGATTGATTTCTATTTGAGGTTGCATTTGGTTCATAACAATTGGTACGAAGATATGCATATGGCATTATATTGGCTATTGGCTCAACATATTCATTTGGGGTTTTATAAGCTCGACTACTACTTGCACAATCATGGTTTATGATTTCATGAGCTCGACTACCAATCGCACAACCATGGTTTAGAGTTTCATCAGCTCGACTACCACTCGCACAATCTTGATTTGTTGTATATCGAAGAACTTTTGGCTCAACGTACAATTCAATCATTGCAAAAGTACCCGACTGGACCGAATGGTTCACCATAAGTCTCCAAGTATCGTTACTCAAAAGTTGTAACTCAGTATAGAACATTACCGGAGGAGTTAGTTGTAATCTGGCATTGAACCTCACAGATATCTCTAAAGCATGTGTTGAACTTGAAATCCTCATCCATCGGTACATCTCTGTCTCCAATTTACGAGTGTTATGTCGTCATGCATTGTAAAACCACCGGTAGCTTTTTTGAGTAACGGACACCATGTGGACCGTTCTGTATGGATCCTCCGGTGTAGAAACTAACAATAAACATTGTGTGTGTGATATTTTTGGAAGAGAAGTGTGAAAATTTGGTTTAGGGCTTGTGGAGATGAAAGGACTGTTGGGGAAGAAGAGATAAGAATGAGGAAATGTTTGGAGAGAGAAGAAAAATAAGGGTGCTGCTGCATATAATTTGTTTATTTAGGGGCGCAATTAATACTTGCGCCCCTAATTTTTAGGGGATATGTGGGCCCCTCATCTGCAAAACCTCGTGCATACTGCACAAGTCAGAAAAAAGTGAATTTTTATAGAGGCGCAAGTAATAGTTGTGCTCCTAAGTTATTTCTAAAAATGGTCAGCATGGAGATTCGAACCCATGCACCTACTCTAACCCAGCGCCTCTAACCAAATCTCTCCCTACTACTAAACCATTTTGTATTTCCCATCAAGTTTGAAATTCTTAATCTACTTATATATGTTTTAAAACTCTCACTATTTTTCGAATCCCCTGCTGATCATTTTTTTTAAATAACTCCTTTATAGTCTATAGTTTTTATTAGCAAAGTACAATTTATTTCTTTTATTCTATATAATTACGAGCCTGATGTTCAATACAACACTTCAAACAATACTATATTAGTATGCATTTCTTAATGTTGTGATTACTCGTGTTATTTGTCATTTTACATGTCTTCAATGCTTTGAAAAATAATTATTTATGCACAAAACTTATAAGTATCAAAATATTTCTGTAAAATCTTTTTTTTATTTTTTTTAAAGATTAATGTTTTATTCGACAACACCCACTACAGGACTTTTATCCGCTTCCATAATTTGGTAATAGCAACGAGCTGCCACTGATTTTACGAAATGTGGGTCTCGCATAAATAATATTAAAAAACACAACTCCTTACGAAATCCAGCCGTTCAAATTTAATCTAACTGATGCAACTGATTACGACTGCTCGATGCCATTATGGCTCACAATAACAACTCTAGTTTTGTACAAGAGAGCTAATACGTAGATATCATATTTGATATCGATTATTGATATCGATTTTATTATGTATCTTTAGTTGAGTTATCGTGCATATTATTTGAATTATTATGCGTGTTATTTTTTGTAATGAAATAGTTATACATTTTATCAATTTTATTATGCATTTTTAGTTGAGTTATCGTGCACATTATTTGAGTTACTATGCCCCTCCGTTCTGGCTACATGTTCCACCGTGTAGTCTACATGATGTAGATGGTTTGTCATAATTTCTGTGACACGAAACTAAGATACGGATGTGAATCTCCAAACTGAGATTTGTTTGCCTCAATTTGTTGCAGATACAGGGAGAATAGGGGACCCAATTAATTAATGAGAAGAAAATTGACATTCAATTATTTTAGGCGATTGATCAAGCTGATACGATGCATGCATGGAGAAAAAGGCATGCATGCATGATTTATTGATTTATCATCACGCCGTTGCCACGCAACCTTGTCGTGGTGTGTCGGATACAAGCTGCTGTTGGTTTCTCTTCCCTGGCAATTCTGCTTTCCCTTTCCCTTTCTCTTTTGCCGTATAAGGTTGTTCTCTCTTTCCCCGATCTTTCCTTGTCAAACACATGCATGCACCCACGGCTCCACCTTTGCACCTATCGCCTAATCACGCTGATACAGTGTTCCGTGTTTTGCCTTCTTTATTTTCTCCGTTGGCACTGACGCCCGGGTCTCATGCGGGGCTCACGCTTTGACTTTAGGAGGCTCTCTTTTTTGGTACATTTTAGAGACAAAGCACGGGACACCGAAGATTTTTTTCTTCTTTTTATTTATGTGAAAAAAGTGCGTGTTTGTTGGTCATGTAATTGTGTTCAAATCTATATATATCAGAAGGATCATTAATTTATTCTTATAAGTCCTCTAGATTTGATATATAGATGGTCCCTTATTAAACAATTATTATGTTAAATCTCTTAATTAATTAATCACCTCATGATGACTCACCATGTGTTGTTTTCTTCTGTTTAATAAATGCCCCTCACCTGCCTATTGTTAGTTTATTAATTAATTACAGGAACGATAACTCTGTCAAGGATCTATTTCTCAATTAGATCTAAAGCGCAAAAAGAATTAACGAGAACTTTTCTGATCTTTTGTGTTTTAATTGCAGTAATTTACTAGTAACAATATTTTACTATATATATGGATTATATATTTATATGATGGGATGTTCCTAATTTTTTTTATGACAAGTTGATTTACGAAATTTTTATTTGAACAAATATTGTCCTGAATTTTGTGATCAATAGCAATGACAATGACTTATTATTGCAGCTCATTTATTATCTAATCTTCTATTTTAACAAGGTTGTAACCGGATTTCTCCTCGAATAAAAAGTTGTTAACAAGAAATTTAGAATAATCTTTAACTACTCAAGAGCAGACCATTTATATATAATATTACGCCATTAGTTTTGCAAATATGCTGAACTGTACAATAAAGAAAATAATATTATGCTACACTGGACAAACCATGTTCTTCTGGAAATATAACGTAGTAATAAAAATATTTATATTTATTGATTTTTAGTTTGCAAGAGTTCATAATTTTTTTACAGTAGATAGTTAACTAATTAGTAATTATGTATAATACATATATTATTTGATATTTCTTTTCATGTATGGTGCATTGTCATTTGAGTATTTGAGGTCTTTAATTAGATTCTTTGGTCAAGGTAATACCATTGGCTTCATACTTAGATGTCCAACCATCTTCAACAACATTTCAAAGCTCAATTAGATTAAGGTAGTTAACCATACATCTCTTCCAAAAAGAAAAATTCTTACATCATACTCCAAAGATTGATGGTTCTTTCACAAACTTCAATTGTGATATTTTCACAAGACAATGTCAAGAACTATCAAGAATTGATCTAATTAGCTAGGTATGAATCTTTTATTATGATACCAATTGATATTTTGTAATAAGGCCTAAAAGTCTAATTAAAAATCGCTCGTTTGCGTCATATTTAATTTTGAATCGCTCGTTTCTTCGATCACAAATCAGACTCGATCGATGAAAGTAGACCCGAATATCTACAGCTCGATGACTCGCGACGATAAAAAACCTAATTACAGTCCCGACGAGCACAACTGAAGTTGTTACAAAAACTTACCTAAATACAACCCAACTCACAAATTATAAAATATTCATGTTCTTTTTGTCTGACCTGAAAAATTAAAGAATAACATGTATGACATTGAATTCAAATCTTTTACAATAATGATCATAATTTTCAACGTTATGTTCACATGAGTTATCTGGACACATGCAGAAGTGCTTATATTTTTTTGTTATGTCTGAATTTCTAAGTACTCTTTAAACGCATGCGTCTAGATAACATACGTGAACATGAATTTCAAATAAGATCGTTATCGTTATCATCAAATATTTAAATCCAGAGTCATATATGTTATTCTTTATTTTTCCAGGTTTATTATAAAAAAAATCAACATATCCCATTCAATCACTCTTACATATATATTCAAATCAAAAAATGAAATGAATGGTATTCACAATAGCATTCATTTAGTCCTTTCTTTTTGATCGGTATTGAATACCGGTCTTTTTCATCTTTCGAGTTCTAAGCCTTGTGATAATTTATATATTGTGAATACTGATCTTTTCTATCTTTAGAGCTTCCGAGCCTTGTGATAATTTATTTATTTATTTAATTTCTAAATATAATTTATTTATTTAATTTATTGATAATAAAAGAATTGGGAGACTCCGAGCCTTGTGATAAAAAAAGGATCTATCTCTATTAGAAACCATGCAAGTAATGTAATGTATTATGTATAAGCAAAGTCACTGTCACGTGGCCAAAAGTCCCTTGCGTAACTCGTTTCACCAAGTCAAAATGTTACACATCTCCTGATGTTTGAACTTTGAACAGTGTTCACGTGAGCAACAAGCTTTCTTTATTACAAACAAACAAAAAAATAAAACAATAAATGTCATATTTGGGCCTACTGAAGTTGCTCAACCTGGCCCAATAAAATTCGACCCATTGGGCTGAAGAAAATGCTAACGAGGCTCATCGTAAATGGGCTCGTGCATCAATCCACCCGAGCCCAAGATCAAACTCGTTAGCATTTTCTTCAACCCAATGGGTCGTAAATGGACTCGTGCATCAATCCGAAACAATATCCTCTGCACTTAGAAAAATGGGTGCTTTCTGCATCAACTAATATGGATCGTCCGATTAGATTTGAACGGATATGATTTTATAGTACAAAAGCCTCCTGAATCATATGATTGGCGGTCAAGCGTTCAGATCTAATCGGACGGTCCAAATTAGTAGGTGCAGAGAGCACCCGAGTCTAAGGTCAAACTCGTTCATACGGTACGATTGCGACTGAGCGGTTAGTTGCACCTAACCTGTTTGGATACACAAACCGTCTCTCTCCTTCTCCTGCGCTTGATCGCAGATCTCCAACGTTGCCTCCGTCGGCGTCAATGAATCCAGCGCATGGTACCACTCTCTGTGTACTACTGATCTCTCTTCTCTTCTTCTCTCCCGATCAAATCAGCTCCGCGAGACTGCCTAACCGGGGCCACTTGCGCCAGTCGGTAACCACTACCCAGTCGCAGTCTCTGCGAGTCGCCGTGTTTGCTCTGGGTAGCTTCTGGAGATCTGAAGCCGTTTTCGGGTGCCTACCTGGCGTTGTCCGTACGTCGGTGGGGTACGCTGGCGGGTCGAAGCGTAATCCTGAGTACAGGAATCTCGGAGATCATGCTGAATGTGTTAAGGTATGGATTGAATTTCCTTAATCTTTCTCTTGTCAGTTGTAGTGGAATTGGAAATTGGAGCTCTTATCCCGTAATTGTACTTGTATTTATGTAATTGAATCTGATGCTAAGGTGAAGGAAAAATGGGATGAGTACAGTTTAGTTTTAGAACCAGAATGAGTGCTGGAAGTTTAGTTCATGTAATTGTATTGACTTGTCATAGGTAGTAGAGATACTCTTACAGTGGGAATTAGTACTTTATCAATTTCAACAAATGGGGTAAAGAGTGTTGGTTGTAAAGAGTGTGTTTTATTCTAAGGATGTTTAACATATATGAGATAGGTTATTGGAATCTGACAAAGGGTCTCAGTAACTACTTGATAACTGGCTTGAATTCTCCTTCCTTTACAGGTGGAATACGATTTCAGAATAATCCACTACAGTGAACTATTGGATGTCTTCTGGGCCAGTCACGATTCCAGACAAGTTTTTGGACAAGGGCCAGATGTAGGTAATCAGTATAGGTATGATGTGCTATTATTCCTTTATGTAAATCTACTTGCAAATTAGGAAAGAAAACATTGTCGGCAATTGCAGTTTCAGACTTTACTGTCGGTCTACTGTGCTGCTATGCTGCTAACCTTCAGTAGGATACTAAATGACATATAGTCTTGATATATACTAGCTTGGTTCATGTTGTACCAGCCATACTGCAAACTATCAGTATCAAGGATAACAGTACTGATACTATTGGAGACCATCAGTGGCATTCCAGTTAAGCAAAGAAAGCCAACTGTTGTAGAGTTCTTAGGATACTTGATAGAATCCAATAAAGATCTGATATACTTATGTTACTCACCACATTTGCAGAAACAGTAGCAGACTGCATAATGCAATTTCTTGGCTTCTTGCACTAGAATATGTTATTTCTCCACATTAATTTGATGAAACTCCGCCTATGTACATAGCCGGTCCCAAGTCCGGAAAGGAGGGTTGTGATAGGCTTGGCGAGCCAACATAAAAATTCAGCCAATCTTATGGAAATGGATTCCAATATGGGCTCATTTCTAGCCTACCCCAACTAGTTTGGGACAAAAGACTTTTTATTGTTGTTGTTGTTGTCTAGGCACTAGACTGATACGTCTTTTTGCTATTCTAGATCCATTATTTTCACAAATGGAACAGTTGAGGCACGGCTAGCAGCCACAAGCAAAGAACGGGAACAGGCTAGGAGCAGGAGTAGTATAGTGACCACTAAAATCCAACCATTAGTTTCATTTTATCCAGCTGAAGCTGACCATCAGGTATTTTGTTCCATAAGCTTTATTCAATGAAGAAATATTTTGGTGATCTTCTAAGATACTTCAAATGTGCTGCCGAGTGTTCCAGTTTATTTGTATTTAAAAATGTTACCGAATTGTTTATCTTTTTCTAAGTAATGAGATGTGTGGATAGGTTGTAAATTGAGCGTATCATTAGGGCCTAAAGAACTTTCGAGATGAGGAAGTCATTGTTCCATGTCTTGCAATATATTTCCTGATTATTTGTAAATTGTTATTTGGTATGAAACTAAAAACATGACAATTGTAAAACACTCTTGATGATTAACTAAATGGTTAGGACATCATGAGGCATGCAAAACCGAGTTTGTTTAAAATTTGAAGCACGATTGAAGAAGTGGGCAATGGTTTTTTGTTTTTGTGAGTTGTAGTTTAAAAAAACATAAATGCGTGACGTTGATATAACTGGAAGATATTAAAAAATACACGTGCCTTAACTTGTGTGTGTTCCTGTATGCTTTTTTCTTTTGAGCGGATGTTTTGAAGCATTTTTACGTTTTTCAACAGTTAGCCCAAGCTCCTCAATCCATTGACCCACTTAATATCCTTTTATCTCCAGTAATGCATTTATTAACTCTAAATTTGTTTATGAACAGAAATTTGAGTTGAAGCGCCGGCCACTTCTGCTGCAACTCCTGGGAAACCTTTCGGATGAGGAGTTAATTGCATCTGCATTAGCCACAAAACTAAATGCATATACTGCTGAGCTATGTGCACCTCATATACAATTGAGAATCGACACTAAGATCAGTGATATTTTAAAAAATGGATGGCCTATTTTGCAGGAGATTTAGTTGCCAGTGAGTTCTTTTTTTTCTTCTGTGAAGTATTGTTTGTAGATAGTACTTATAAGCTATAATTTTGGGGTGTGTTTGCTCTTGGTTTGCTTAAAAAAAACATCTTCAATTATGATTATGTCACAAATGGGAAGTACTTGTTGGTGCTTTTTGTGTAGGATATGAATGAAGGATATGTGCATATCCAAAACCAGAATAGATTTCAAAATTTAGAAAAGAGGAGGGAGGGGGCTATAATTATTACTACTATTAAATCCAGTACCGAGGGCAAATTGTTGCATTAGCGAATACAGTGCGGAGTGTGCTTCCCTGTTCTTTTTAGACAGTGACTATATTAGTTAACTGCCATCCAAAATTCAACGAGTCATCAGAGTCGTGTAAGAGTTGAACAAAGAGTAATATAGAGATAGATCTACAGAAGTTGAATTATTTTTGGTCTTTTATGTGGAAGTAGCATTTGTAGTTGCAATGTTTACTAATCACGTCTCAAGCCCGAAAAGGAGAAGGGTTGTGATAGACTTGACGAGTCAACGTAAAAATTCAGTTAATTTTATGGAAATGAAATTCAATATGAACTTCATTTTTGGCTTACCACAACTTGTTTGGAACAAAATGTTTTGTTGTTGTTGTTGAATGTTTACTAATCACATTTCGTATGAACAAGGCATAAATATGAGCACAAGTTCTAACCAACCAAATATGAGTACAAACACTAAAAGTAACAAAAAAACAATGCTGCATTCAATAAAAACTCCTAACAGTGCATCAAAATAAAAACGACAATGTCGCATTAAAAATAAAATGTTAGTTGCTGAAATCCGCCTAGTGCAGTTGGTAAGGCAACAAAACCTTCATGAAAGGTTCTGGAATTCAAGCTACGGTGGTGGGTTAATTTTAGGTTTGAGTTTGAGTTGGGATGTATTATGTGCAGTGTTGTAAGTCTACCGGCATGTATAAAATAAACAAACAAACAAATAAATAAATAAATAAATAAGATGTCAGTTGTTCAACCCTTCTGCATTAGCATTCAGTTGACTTTCAACTGTAATTTACAGCTGTTTTGTGCTCTGTTTTTTCTGAACAATATTAGAAAAGATTAATCTAAACCCAATCACTATTTTTTTGAAGAAAAAAAAATTCAATTACTAATTTGTAGTGATGTATTCTTTCCAATCTAATGTGTGTAGTTAACTTTACTTAAACTAATCAAACATCAAATATATCTCTAATAAACACTAAGCACCGTATCATAGGTTCAATCTGTTCATTCTGATTCACTACATCTTAGTTCAATAAATATTTTTCTAAATCTAGTTCACTTGTGAACTTTCTGATGCTTAGGGAATTTTACTGTTGAGGAGGTCACGTTTGACAAAATATTAAGGTATAAAATTTTTAATTACATTGTAGAGGCCTTAAGTCAGACAAAATGTTTTAATTATAACAAAACATGGCTTAACCTTCTTGCAAATGCGTAAATTGAATTTTATTTTGCCACGTTACCAATTTAGTAATTTTTGCTTCGCAATTTCTAACTTGCTGATGACAGTGTCTACTTAAGTTAAGTGAAAAATCTTACGCAATTATACGGATTGAGATGTTCATACAACTAGCAATGTTTCTTAATTAATTAAGTCTGACTTAACATTTAAAAAGTTGATAATTAAGAAATATATTAAAACAAAAAATTTGTGTTATTGAAACTATAAACCACGTTATCATTTGCAAGATGACTTGTAAATCAATGGAGATGCTCTTACTTTATGTAAGCAAAACAAGGACAAATTGATAGCATTTCGTGTGAAAGAAAGGTTGAGGATTCGAAATTCTATTGAAAGAATTTTAAATTCTTTGAAACAAAAACAAATTAAATTTGAGTGGCAAAAATTATCATCTCACATTAAAAAAACAAAAACAAAAGAAGATATATAATTGAAAAGTATTTTTTTTTCTCAAGCAGTATAAACTAAAAAGGTGTGAGAAGACTTAAAACCATTGAAAGGGTCTAAGAAGGCTTTGATCATAAGCTTGGGGATTTTTTTTCTATATGATTCTCAAAAAATTAAGAATTACATTCATGACCTAGTTTTCAAACATTTGACAGTCATGATCTTATTTCTCTGCGTTCAACATTCAGAAATGTTTTCTAGACGCAAGCGTTCAGAAATAGATGTCACTCGAGTTTACGAAGCAAAAAAATATCAAGTACTTTTGAAATTTGCGTTCACGTCTGAACGTAGCGTCCGAATGTGCGTTCAAACGTGTCAAATGTTCGAAAACAAAATCAAGAATGTAATTCTTATTTTTAAGCAGGATCATGAATGTAATTCTTATTTTTTAAGGATGAGACAAAAAAATTCAAGCTTGGGAAGGTGCATCTCCACTAAAAACGCTTCATTGGATCTGTACAAGGTCAAATCTCTGGTATTTTGAATTAGATCGGTTCTTCCGAGAACAATTTTTTTTTACCTCAAGTCAAATTAAAGAGAAGACCTCCGCTCCTAGTTGCAGTGTTTTTCATATTTTACTTGTTAAATCACACATGCCTAGAGTGCATAATAAGTTTAGCATTGAGTAAATATTAGTATTTCACACCAAAAAGTTAAATTTTAGATTTTCATATTGCAATAATAAATTATAATAAAATTTTTAAATAAAAAAAAATAACAGGGGAAAAAATTTGAAAAATATTATCTACAACGATTTTACTGTAGCGTGAACAATAAAGAAAATGTGAAAATAGTATCTATAGTGATTTTACTGTAGCGTGAACAGTTATGAATATATTAGATTATATTACATAAGTTCAGAAATACATTGTATAATAATATTTACTAAATACATTCAACCAACCGATGCTGACTTCATAACAATAACACTAAAAATTGAGTAATAATTTCATAGGTTCTGTAAAAAGTTAATTTATTATGTTGATCATTGATTAAATTCTTATTACTCAAATGTCTAATGTATTTATTATCAAGTCGATTGCTAAAATCTATTTAGACAAATTTTATTATAGTTCAAAATTAATTTTAATTGCACTATTATCATTAACAATTAATGACTATATTAATCTAATAATATATTTAATGAAAAATTTGATTCATAGAAGAACTTTACATGTATTCATAGCAGCTCTCTGCTCATTTAAACATTCCAATTAATTTTTTGAAGCTATATTATAATTATAAAATATATATTTATTGAGTAAAATTATGGTGGTTACACAAGCACCAAACTTCGATGCTTGCGACCACATATCTCAAATTTCAAAATGCGAAATGCCTATCCGAACTATTAGAAATGTTGTTCATGCTAAAATCCCATTAGGGACTAAAAAGTTTCATTTTTAGAATTTTTTATTATTTTATCGGATGGTTGGAAAATGCATTGATACAACAATTATAGACATCTTCAATTTAATGTATTTCTCGTCCATCCGATAAAATAGTAAAAGAAATTCTAAAAATGTAAAATTTTGGCCTCTAAGTATATTTTAGTATGAATAACATTATCAACAGTTTAAATTGATCGTTTGCATTTTGAAATTTGAGATATGTAGTCGCAAGCGCCATATACTCACTCATATTTTTTTATTGGGAAAAACTTGAGTACTCAGTAAATGAATACTCTGGGTACTCCAAAGCACTTCCACCATCTTATCTTAATGTATGACACGAATATGACTGCAAGAAAATTTGTATTTCGTAATTCATTCAAGTTCGAATAGAGAAAAGTTAAAATTAGTTCGTTCGATTTAGTTCGAAATTAATTTCAAATCAAACTTGAACTAAGACCAGTTTGTTCAAAACTACTTAAAAACTAAACAATTTGAATCTTGAGAAGATCTGAACTGAAGGAGAAGTTTTGAGAGAAGATAAGAAGAAGAGATCAGCGAAAAAGATCGAAAAATACACACTTAGAGAGGCGACTTGACGGAGAAGAGGATGACGCTGCTCAAGAGAAAATTTTAAGAATAATAATCTTGATGCATCTACATTTGATCACATATAATTGTACTTGATAACGTGGTTTTGCAACGGCCGACTGTAAGATGGCATAATGGTGTCAAGTCCTATCTAGTGTAGTGGTGAGACACAAAACCTCTATGGGAGAAGTCTGAGGTTCAAATTCCGTCAGGGACTACTTAAGAGGGATTTTTCAAATTTATTTTCTGCTTTGTTTGTGGGTGTGTGCTGTAAGCCTACGACCAATGAATAAAAAAAATGGCATAATGGTTTCATTAGATTCCTAATTAATCAAAATGCAATTATTACACTAACCATGATTCAAATAAAAGATATTCAAACTGATAGTTTAATCATACGTAAGGTCAAAGTTTATCAGCACCGTTTAAATCTGAAATGAAAATTCATCACATCTCAGCACCGTCCGATGCATCCCGCGAATTAAGCTTCGGAGCTCCATAAATAGATCCCTTCCGTTGTTCCGTTAGCTGTACAATTTCTTCTGTGTTTCCCTCCAGATCTAAACCCCAATTCTACTTGCCCTTTTCTCTCTCTCAAACTTCGCAATGGCTTCCAACCCCACCTCCGATTCGACCAATGGAACAAATACCTCCACCAACGGGAAGAAAGAGACCCAGGAGGATGCACCTCTGTCAATCCCTCCGTCGATCGCCGGAGACAAACGCAAGGTCGCGCTGATCACGGGTATAACGGGTCAGGATGGGTCGTACCTCACCGAGTTGCTCCTCTCCAAGGGGTATGAGGTACACGGGCTGATTCGTCGCTGCTCCAGTTTTAACACAGCTAGGCTAGAACACCTCTATGTCGACCCGCACAATCAGGCCAAGGCGCGCATGAAACTTCACTACGCCGATTTGTCTGACGCGTCGTCTCTTCGCCACTGGGTTGATTCGATCTTGCCTGATGAGGTTTGTTTAGTTGACATTGTTTATAGTTTCTCTTACGTACTGTGATTGTTTAAGACTTGAGAGTGATCAAATAATCCTAGAATCCCCATTAGGATTTTCATGTCTTTCAGTGAATAGTAGAAAACTGTTAGATAAAACAGATAATGACTAACAATGAACTATGAAGTCTTGGATAAAATATCAACTATTGGTGTACCGAACTATGGTATACTGCAAGTAAGTGTCTTTAATTTACGGGCTCAGCATTTAGCCATTGACCATGTTTTATCAGCAACTTATTCAAGTACCGGCTAGTTTGTGCCATGCCATATGGCTCAAATATGTTACCACTTATCCGTATATGATTTTATCCTAATTATTGCTAAAATGCTGGTTCATATCAACCAGGTCTACAATCTGGCTGCACAATCACATGTGGCTGTATCCTTTGAGATTCCAGATTACACGGCAGATGTTGTAGGCACTGGTGCATTGCGCCTTCTAGAAGCAGTCCGGCTGGCACCCAAGGAGATCCGTTACTACCAAGCTGGATCATCAGAGATGTTTGGTTCGACCTCACCGCCCCAATCTGAGACGACTCCTTTCCACCCACGGTCTCCTTACGCTGCTGCCAAGGTCGCAGCTCACTGGTATGGTACCTCTACAGATAGAAACAATTCATAACCCATTTCAGTACCAGTTTCTGTACATTGTTGGCTTGTATGTCCCTTTTTTTAAATTTTGGTGTGCTAATTTAGGTCTTTGAGTAGAGATTACATGTTTTCTGTCTACAGGTACACAGTGAACTATAGGGAGGCATATGACATGTTCGCTTGCAATGGAATCCTCTTCAATCACGAGAGCCCACGACGTGGTGAGAACTTCGTCACAAGAAAGATCACACGGGCGATTGGCCGCATCAAGGTGGGCCTTCAAACAAAGCTTTACCTGGGCAACCTCTCGGCAGCCCGTGATTGGGGTTTTGCTGGTGATTATGTCGAGGCCATGTGGCTCATGCTCCAGCAGGACAAGCCTGGGGATTATGTCGTGGCGACTGAGGAGTCACACACGGTGGAGGAGTTCCTTCAGGCTTCTTTTGGTTATGCAGGGCTAGATTGGAAGGATCATGTTGTCATTGACAAGAGGTAACTTATTCTAAGGGGCAATTCTGGAAAGTTTGTTGTCATGAACAAGTGTAAAGATAAGAGTATGAAATTTCTGAAATATGAAGCGAAATTAATGTATCACTAGTTACAAGAACCCAAAGATGCATATGGAAAGGAGGGGGAAAAGGCAACAGTGTTGTTGCAGACGTGCATTATCTCTATATTGTAACATAAAATTGTTCTCATAATTTCAGGTTTTAGGTGTAGTGAATTAGCATTTTCTGGTGGTCTGAACGAAAAAAAGTGTTCAAGTCTTCATTTATGAGGCTAAACGTGTGTTTGCTGTGTTCTGCAGGTATTTCCGACCTTCTGAGGTGGACAGTCTCAGAGGTGACTCGACCAAGGCCAGAAAAGCACTCAACTGGAAACCAAAGGTTGGATTTGAAGAACTTGTTAAAATGATGGTTGATAATGATTTAGAGATTGCCAAGAAGGAGAAGGTGCTTGTCGATGCTGGGTACCGTGACCCACAGCAACAACCATAGAAGCCGGACCTACGGATCAATGCCACTACCAACAGTCAATCCTATTATTGGACAATAAAGTTATTCCCATTTTTGGGTCTTGATTATTTTTTCGTTTTCCTAAGGAGTTGTAGGTTAAACACCAAGGGTGGTTTATTGGAGAGAGAGGTTGTGTGAAGAGTTAATGTTAAGCTGTTCGTTGGATAATAATATTATTGTTTTTCTTATGTAGTTCATTCATTTTTTTTTAGTGAGAAACTTCTAATTCTTCTTATACCTGTGATGAGAATGAGATAAAATATATGTGCTGCTGATGCAATCTGAAGAAATTGGATCTGATTCAGATGCCTCAATTCCTTAATTACTTGCAAGTGAAGAGAATGCTTTTCTTTTGTTTCTGGTGATCAGTGTTTATTTTTGTTTTATGATCAATTTGCTTTGCTTTATATTAAAGGGCCGAGTTCTTTGCAAAATGTCTATTGACTTCTTTCCATGCTAAATTATGTTCAGAATTTTTTATAAGGTGGGGGCAAGATTTTGATATGATATATATTATTGTAATTATTTTGAGTCTTGTGTATATTTTGTAATTTTTTTTATTGAAAATTTAGTTTTAGAGGTATATATTTTTTAAAAGTTTTCAGGGTGAGCCTATCTTTAAATTTCTTCAAATTATAAGCATATTTTTAGAATAAATCATACTATATCATGTAGATTTTGAAAAAAAAAAAGTTTCAGCACAAGCCACTTGCCCTATCTTTAGGACTGTCAACGTGACGAAATATTTCGTTGTTTCGCTGGATGAATCGTGAAACAAAATGGTTTAGCTGTTTCGTTTCAGATTAAAACGTTAAACGAAAAAAATTCTTTCGTTTCAGTACACTTTTCACGAAATTTCACGTTTCGTGCTGAGCGAACGTTAAACACATTTTTTGTTTCGTGAACCACATAAACTATACTATTTCGTGCTCGTTTCGCATTTTGACACCCTACCATCCTTCGATGCATTGGATCCGCCGTTGCATGCATGTGACCTCGCTATTTCTCTACAACTCTATCTTGGCTTATTGACTTATTATATAGTTTATAATAAGGTTCGTGTTTATTAAATAGATTGCATAGTACTTGTGGTTTGCATTTTTCTACAGCTCTATTTTGACATAGTGATAATGGAGTTTTTTGTTTTCCTGTCATCCAACGTATTAGTCACTATACCCGTTTTTAATATAACCGACGTAAAAAAAGAATTGCAAAAGATCGTTTTCGTCGTAGTGTTACTTACTAGAATTATAACGGTTCTGTTTTGTATGCTGAATCTAATATTGTGCTCCATTAATCTGACTTGGCATCAACGGAGCGATTGGAATTTGGAAAGTAAAAGATGAAATAGTTCAGCTGTGGATCTGTGATCGACCAAGTTGTGCTTAGAAAACTAAAAGTAAACTTCTTATTAATGTACTTCAAAATTTTCATTGATCTACAGAGGGGATGTGTGGTGTCAACTACTAAGAATCTGGGGAACAAGTCAGATCAGACTCAATTTACTATGCTTAAAAAATAGGTAATTGAGCAAATAGTGATTTTCTCACGAAAACAGTGTCGTTTCCGTGTGCGCGGATAGCCTCCAAACAGGTCTGAGATTCGGTTCAAGGGCAATAATTGTTAATTAAAAATTTGGCTCCTCATTGTCCTCAAGAAAGGATTGACCGCAATTAATTATGTGCCCGTTTTACGAGCTTTCTCTAAAAGCAAGGATGCACTTAAGTATCGAATTCTTGATCCAAAAAAAAAAAAGAAGCGACTAACTGTTCCTCTTTATAATTTTTTCTTATACATTTATCATGAGCGAAACATCTGTTCGAGAATTATTCATCAAGTAAGTCTTTATATTCAAGACAAAAAATCTTAATACTTTCTAATATTGTCATCCAAATTTATTTCTAAGTCTCCATTTTAATTGGAATTCTTCATTTCATTTGGAGTTTCATATTGAATCATGTAAGTTTTTATACTCAAATGTAGTAGTCTTTATACTATTGGATTGGATTATTATAATAAATATTGAGTGTCAAGTTTTCATTTCTCAAGACGTGTAGTATTTATTTATATATTGTTAATTATATACTGCAATGAATACTGTATCATGGAAGTCTTTAGAATTAACATTCGAAGTCTTTATACTTTTGGCATTTTTCATTTCTCAGAAAATGTACATATAATACTTTATTTGGCAGTCTCCATTTTAACATGGAACTCTTTATATTAAATGTTACAAGTTTTTATACCTCTAACTTAAATATTTATATACTTTTGAAACAACAATCTTTTCAACACATATCAATTGAGGTATTATACTAAAGCTACAAATTCTTTATACTGCAGTCACAAAAAACTTTATACTATCAAAGACTCGAAGTCTTTATACTGTAATTAAGAAGTCGTTATACTACATGATAAAACACAATCAATTATCGAAAAAAAAAGTCTCTGAGTTGGGGAGCGCGTAAGGGGACGTAAATATGGGGGACGTTATATTTACTAAAAAAAATATCAATTATGATGATAAAAATGTTATTTGTATAATTTTACTAAAAAATTAAAAATTAACTAGTGAACAAATAAATGTGTTAGTCGTATGATGGACAAAAATATGACAAAATTTTCCGAGTGATAATTAACAAGTCCCTTTTTATTACGGCTTTTTTGTATTGTCGATTTTCTTGGTTTGATTAGCTTTGGAAATTGGAATTGATACCGTAGGTCGAATAATTCTGCGTAATTAAAACTATTAATGATACTATAGCAATTTACAGTAGTATTTTGTTCGAAAAAAATATAGGATTAATTATTGTATTCAAATTTACAATGTTCATTTATATTGGGGCGAAAAAAAGAAGTCACTATGTATAGAGGTGGCAGAATTAGAACTCGAGCAACTCGTCCACCTCGGTGCGAACTGAATCTGATCCGATTCGATATTTTGATAAAGTCAAACTACCCAAACACGATCTGATCCGACCTGAGATAATTCGTAACCCGAGACGAAGCGACACATGAGCGACCTTAGCTCGACCTGACCCGACCAGAGATGACCCGTAACCCGAGATGGCGTGGCACATGAGGATCCTAGTCCGACTCGATCCGACCTAAGACGATCCGTACCCGAGATGGAGCGAAACATGAGGATCCGAACCCGACCCGACTTGACCTGCAACCTGTAAATTGATCTAATCCTATCTTACCCACATTATAATCTAATTTTACTAACAAATTAACATTATAGAAAGTCAAGATTTACTAACACAATCAATAACGGGACCCAATCTTTTCCGTTTGAACTTAAAACTCAAAATAATACTTAAAAGTTGTCGGTACAACCCAACCCGAACCTGACCCGGACTCGCCCGACCCGACCGAAGACCCGAAAGTTGTCGATGCAGCCCGACTTGAAACCCGACCCGGTCTCGCCCGACTCGACTCCGACTCGACTCGTCACCTTAAAAGACCGACACGACCCCGACCCGAAACTCGACCCGACCCGACCCATGATCCAAAAATTGTCGGCACATGACGATCTGAAACCTGACCTGACCCGACCTCGACCCGACTATATTAGATAGTCAAACTAACCCGACCTGTCTCGACCCGACCCGAACCCGCCCAACCTCCCAACCTGTCCACAAAAACAAATTATTAAAAGACAAAACATTCATGGGCCGTAATCAATTTGATCGTTTGTCCGTGCCTCCTTGGTTGAGTTAATTGTGCGCCATTTCATTAAACAAAAAGTAAAAAGTAAAAGGAAAGAAGTTTTTATTTATTTATTCTACCTAGGCTTACAATACATACCACAAACAAAACATAAAATAAATTTGAAAAAAAACTCTCTCGAAGTAGCCTCTGACGGAGTTTGAACCTCAAACCTCTCTCATAAAAATCTTATATTTTACTACTACACTAGATAAGACTTGACAGTAAAATAAAAGAAGAAGTTGTGTTTGCAAATGTCATAAATAAAGGAAGAAAGAGCTGATGCTCCTCCATACATTTGAAACAATGTTCATTTCCACTGTGATTTCACTGCTCACGCTACAGTAAAATCACTGTAGATTTTTATTTTTTTGCATTTTTTTATTTAAGCGATTTATTATAATTTTATTATTGTAATAAAAAAATCTAAAATTTAATTTTTTCACGTGAAGCGCAAGTCGTACGGACTAGTTACTTTTCATTTTCATAAAAAAAAAAGTACCAAATTCAAATCAAAACAAAATATACATATTCATTCGATTCCCAATTCCGTTCCCATTCACATAATCACGTGGGATGCAAATGCAAAATGGGTCACCTGACAATCACGTTAATGCAAATGCAAATGCAGGAGTGGTGGGCCCTGATTTGACGGAAATGGAGGCCTTCTTATGGGATGAATCCGGAGATGTGTGCTCAGGCCTTCTTATGTTGTGGGCTTTCTACAAAGTTAAAATATAAATTCAACAGACTCTGCAATCAATTTGGCAATCAATTTGGAAACCTTAATTGCATCATTTATTTTAATGTTATATGCTTAAACAGTTGCCCACGCCAGTGGAGATTCCAAGATGAAACGAAACGCAGAATAACTGTATAATTAAAATCCTCTCAGAACATCATTTTTTTTTTATTTCTAAAAAGAATTAAAAACATAATTATTACTCCAGCAAGGAATTTAAAGAATAAAAAGAAAACAATCATGAACATAACATGTGTGGAATGGAATTGCAAAAGAGAAGAAGAGATCAATTAATAATTAATCTCAGCTCTGCCGAGAGGAGACGGTAGGAATGCCGGAATTGCCGATGAATCCTCTCGACCTAAACCCCATGCAACCAAACAGAAATCCCTGCTGCTTGTACGGCAAGAATGTCGTGCGCCGTCTCGCTGTCTTCTCCTTGCACAGTCCCCTCCTGTTCCTGTTCTTATCCCCGCACTCCTTGCAACCTTCGGCGCAATAGTTGTAGTTATAGTTGTTGTTTTGCTGCCTCTGCACTTGTCTTGATCCTGCTACTGCTCCTGTTGTTCCGAGGCTTTTGCTCCGCTGCAATGTCAGCAAATCCTTAATGAATCGCCACCTTCTTGAACTTGCATTGCTCGAATTACACGAAGACGAGTTCGATGAGGATGACCGAGAGGTCGATGCACAACTTGAGTCTGATTTTCCAATCAATTTTGGTATCATGTTCGAATTACTTGATCCAGCTTCAGAGTTTGGATTAGGCTTGAATTCCTTGCTCTGATCTCTCCAGAGCATGTGCATGTGCATGTGCGGGGTCCGTGTTGGGGACACGGAGCGGGTCCGACGGTGAATGGATGCCTGATCAGAAGGAATGAAGCCCGGTCGGATCTGGCCGTCGAAGAATAACTCCTCTGCAGTGCTCATCGATCGGGCAGCCAGGTCGAACTCGAAAGCTGCTTGTTCAGGATCATCAGGGGAGGTGCATACAGAGGAGTAGGCAGTGTTGGCCGAGGGAGAGGCGAGGAGGAAGTGAGTGGGGCTCGCCGGAGCGCTGAAGAAGTAGGAAGGAGCCTCTAAGTGGTTGGCATTGCTCGAAAGGGTTTGGTTTTGGGTTTCTTCTCCATGCATATGCATGATTAATATCAATTGCTTCTTTGTTTTGCTTTTGCTTCAATGTATAATACTTTCTTGGTTTGGGTTTCTTCATACAAATTAAAGAAAACATCTGCCGGCCATTTGTATGTTTCTTTATAAATAAAGCGAATCTAAACCAAAGCAAGGTATTCTAGCTAGTTTATCTCATTACAGCTAAAAAAGACCTTGTTACTATTTTTTTTTTCAAGGAAGTGATTAGTATATAATTTGAAGATTTGAACTATCAATAAAGTATAAGAACGTGGCTACTATAAAGAAAGAGACACCCTCTCACTTTAAAATTTAAATTCAAACTATAAATTAAAGAAAGGAAGCATGTCATGCAATTAAATATGCTCTTCCGTTCAGACTTCAGAGCTAGAGTCCTATGGAACGTGCACATATATATTCTTCTGATCAATTGGCCTTTTAAGTAATGAAATATTTTATTATTTTGGATTGATGTGATCAATGCTAGAATTTATAAAACAAACTTAATTTAATGTTTGATGATTAATTTTGCTGAATACGGATGGATCTAAATTAATTTTCCTCACAAAAGAATAGTAGTGATTATCAAATAATATGAAAGTAAATTTGTGTTCTAGAGACGATTGTCTTGTAAATCAACTTAACAGTTGTTTATGTAATTGACTACCAATAATTGGCTTCCTTAACATAGCAAAAAGTTAATTTAAGGCTATTATATGAAATTATTGACATATCGGTAAGAAGAGAATTAGGAGTGCATATCTTGTGGGTACTCCAACTACTTCACATGAATCTGAACGGTTTATAGAATTTTGAAATTCATGCGCATGAATCTCAAAATTCAGTGAACAATTTGAATTCACATGAAGTAGTTGGAGTACTTTATGGAATGTGAATTCGAGAATTAGAGTCACCCACCTTAGCTTAGATTTCATATTTGTTGTTATTCTGAGGGAATAACAAGATCCTGTTATTTCACATCTGATTATTTTCGATTTCATAAATAACTTATATAATACAGCAGATTTCGTACAGTTCATCTATTTTGTATGTATAAATCAGACAGTCAGCAACGAAATAAAGCCCCTGTTATTCTCTCCGAATAACAGCAGATAAAGGCTCCCTTAGCTTAATGCACGGTGCTTGGCATACATGGAACAATCAGCTATTTAGATAGGGAGCTGATATGTAGATACCATATTTGATACCGACTATTGATATCGATTTTATTATGCATCTTTAGTTGAATTATACTACACATTATTTGAGTTATTATGCATGTTATTTTTGTAATTAAATAATTATACATATTGTCGATTTTATTATGCACCTTTAGTTGAGTTATCGTGCACATTATTTGAGTTATCATGCATGTTATTTTTTATAATGAAATAGTTATAAATGTTAATTTCTGTACTGAAATAGTTACTATAGTATAACATGCATAATAACTCAAATAATGTGCATGATAACTCAAATAAAGGTGCATAATAAATCGATATCAATAGTTGATATCAAATGTGATATCTACAAAACATTATCCATTTAGATAACATTCCTTCAAAACTAATTTAGTTCCAAAAAGTTCTTTTGTATATTTACGAGAACCCGGTGATACAGAATATTTAACTTCATTACCTTTCCAAACTTCACTTGGGCTATGATCTGTCCCTCCAAATCACCATAATTCTATTTGTCCCTCGGTTTTTCAGATTATGGAAAAAAAGGAAAATATAACTAAAAGAAGAGGAGGGATCAAATGACAACAATTTTGGTAACACCAACTATAACAACAATTATTTTTTTCATTTTCAAAGTTCAAATTGTTGATCCAAACCGTTGAATATGATCTCCACAATAAAATACGCTTGCAGATCAAATTTTACATTTTTTTTAAATATTTTTACTATTTATTAAGATGGGTACAAAAATATGCCAAAGTTACTACCTGAATCGTTGAATTTCACACCCATCTTAGTAAATAGTAAAAAAATTCAAAAAAATGTAAAATTTGATCTGCAAGAGTATTTTATTATGGAGATCATGTTCAACGATTTGGATCAATAATTTGAACTTTCAAAATGAAAAAAATAATTGTTGTCGTAGTTGGTGTCACCAAAATTGTTGTCATCTGATCCCTTCACCTAAAAGAAATAGGGTGATTCTAGTATAAATCCAAAACAAACGTACATCTCATTTTGTGATACATTCAACGGTTCTAATTACATCATAGAGATTAATAAACTTTCTAGTTTTGTTTGTACATTCATTAAATAAGGTCATAATTGATTCACAGAAAAAAAAATAATTAGAAAGAATTTAATGAGATGAAGAGGAAAAGGAAATACTTAACTTAGTGGGGTCCACATTCACTCTCCAAATACAATTTTTCATATGATCATTTTCTTTCTTTTAATATCATCTAAAGATGAAAAAAAATGTCTTCTTAAATTTCGTTATTACATTAATATCTTCTTCTTTACAAGATGACGCATGTATGAAAAAGTTACCGCATTAAATAATATATATCATAATATATTATATTGAGAATTGTTGTACTTATATTCGTACTCAAATTGTATCGATGGAAACAATCATTGAATTTAACATAATAAACAAATTATGATTTTGATACGGCTGAATTTTACATCGGGCCTCAATCTTCGTTGGTTCATGTCTCAAATGTGTACTTACTAACCTACTAGCTATATATATAGAGACTTTGTACTCAAAAGTAGATTCATTCTCTCATTAATCAAAAGACTTTCTTTCTTACATATTCTTTGGAATTTGTAAAATCTAAATGTTTGAGAATATCATTAGACAAAAGTCGTTCGATTCTTTACATAGAAATATGTCCCAAACATTTGTGCCATAATGTTGCTAAATTCTCATTAGTTAATTTATATTTTCTAATATCAATACACATGGCTTCTGAGTGTGAATTGTCTATTTCAAGAAAATAAAGATTATCATAAGAAGATAGAGAACCGGAAATAAACTGAAATTTCCATTACCAAAAGAACATAGATAGTCATTTTTGTCCAAATAAAAAATGGAAATTAGATTTCTTCTAAAGGATGAAACTACTAATGCATCAAAATACAAATAAAACCACTCCTACACAACAATCTAAATTTCTTATGCCTTCAACTTCAACATTTCTGCCATATTCCACATAAATGTAGTGTTCAACTAGATTTGGTTTTTGAAGGTTTAGGCAATCCTGCATAGACATATTGATGTTAGATGTAGCACCTGGGTTTAACCACCAAGAATATCTTGATACTGTATTTAAAATTAACTTCAGAACAAACTAAGTCATGACACATACTTTTCTTTTTCAACCACGAGGCATAGTTGGTACAATGTATCTTGATATGTCCCGGCTTCTTGCAAAAGTGACAAATGACCTTATCTTCCAATTTCTCGGGAGTATTGTCTCTTTTGTTTCTTATTGTCTACAGCTTCTTTGTTGGGTTCTTTTCCTTTCTTATTCTTACGCTTCTTTTTACTGGGATCAGGTGTTACAACATGAGCCTCTTCTCCCTTAGCCATCTCTTGTCTCTCCTCCTCCTGTAGCAGCTGACTTCAAGCTCAGCCACTGTCCATTTTTCCATCAGACAGTTGTAAGTCATACTAAATTGACTGAAAAAGGGAGGAAGAGACATGAAGATTTATTCTATGAGATCATCTAAGAAATTGAACTCGTGCGACAAAAGTGCACGTTGAAGCTTGATCATTTCAGTGATGTGCTCCCTTATTCTATTTTCTCCTTATACTTAAGAGTGTACATTTTGGTCATGAGTCATGAGTGTACGAATTTGTGTCGTTTTACTCACGGCAAATTTCTCCTCTAGAGCATATAGGTATTTCTTAGCGCCAGAATCTTGATCAGGTATACAACCTTGGAGCGTTTCATGTGTTGTCATCTTCATGATCATCAAGCATAATCTATCATTATGATTCCAATCCTCAATGCCAGTCTTTTCAAGAGCGGTGGGCTCTTTATCAACTGGCACTGAGGGATCATAATGTAGCGCACGATCATACTTTATCGTGCCCGAAAACAACCTCAACTTAGACTCCCATAACTTGAAATTTGTCCTATTTAGAGATGAAATTTGATTCATCATTGCTAAATTGTCTGGAAAATTTTAGAAAAACAAGAAAAATATCAGTTTATGCATCACGTTCCTTAATCACAATTTAAAGTCTATTTAAAGGCCTTGACAAAAGTACTCTAAAATGTCTCCATTCATTTCATTTTAACCAACAATACTATCCAGCATGAGGCTCCGGAGGGAGCGGTCATTTACTCTTAGGTATTATGGTGTTATGCACATGTACAAAATGAGCCATTTTGTCGCTCTGTCGGAGGGTCAGATTGACATACCTACGTACTAATGACCAGGCCAGTCAAGCGAGGGACGCGAGTCACAAGCGGGACTACTTAAGTACCAAATCTCAAATGCTTTTCTAGACATCACTAGCACGTAGTTTCTCATTACTTTTCTTGATGCACCTTATTTTATGTATATCAACAACTACTTAATGTAATAATTCTCCGGAGGGAGAGATTAACAATCTATTATTAATATACGTCATTTTAACCTTTCATGGGTCATCTTGCTCATAACTTTAGCAATAGTGTTCGGGATCGAATAATATCGTTTAACAAAATGAGGCATATATTCTTAATTACCTTTAAATAAATTAAAATTATGTAAAAGTATACAATAAGACGTACTCTAAAAGGAGATTACTTGTCCTAAATATATATATATAAGGCTAAAATAATATGCATAGTACACCACCTTCTGTACTATGCGGCTATGCATGTTGCCCAATAAATTGAGATTTAAGTTGCTCAATAAATTTTTCATATCAAAATCTTGTAGAAAATCAAATTTCTTGATTTTTATATCTTTCTTGCTATTTTTTAATTTTTTTAAAAAACAGCTCAGAAATTGCAATTTTGTAGTATTAAATCTGGGTTGTTCTTAAAAAATATATTTAAAAAATAGCAAGAAAGCTCTAAAAGTCACAAAATTTGATTTCCTATTATATTTTGATATGAATAATTTATTGAACAACTTAAATCTCTATTTATTGAGATATGTATATATGCATAGTACGCAAGGTGGTGCACTATGCATATTAGTTTAGCCTTGCTCTATATATATATATATATATATATATATATATATCAACTAATATGAGCTTTAATTAGAATTAACCATTTTTTATTGTCAATAAAATACATATATATTTTATAAAATATAGACTTTAAACAAATTTAGTATTTACTAAAACCTTTAGAAATTACTAAATATTATTAATACCTTATTTTAATCTTAAATGGGAGCCTTTTAGAATTTAGCAATTTTATCTTCTCTTTTATTAGTATTTATACTAATTATAGATATTAGCCAAATTCTATATTAAGATAAAATAATATTAATTTTGTAGCCAAAATAATTGTAATTATATATAATATAATTATATATATTCTAATTTACAATTAATTTACAGCTATTCCTAATTGCCAGAAAAATAATTTCTAGAAAAATAGCACAATAAACTTGTAAAATTCAATTGTTTGTACCATTTTCTAGAGTCATTGCTGCCACAATACTGGGCCTTGCGGTCGCAATACATCATGTCAATTCAAATTTGTTCTCTGGATTTTCCACAAAACAACAAAAATCACACTCTATTGCAGGCGCAATACTCTAGATTGTGATCGCAATTAGACCTGTCAGTTCAATTTTTATGGAGCCAAAACCCAAAAATTTCACCTGTCAGTTCAATAATTTTGCCCGCAACAGAGGTAATTTCTTACTATCTTACGGTCGTAATGGTCTGGCTTGCGGCTGCAAGACACCTGTCAGTTTAGATCTTAATTTTCCAAAATAGAGAACTATTTCCTAAATATATTGCGATCGCAATGAAATTCTTTGCGACCGCAATTGACATGTTTTCAGTTCAAGTTTGCTCTGTTATGGAAATAAACCATTCTGAAAATTGCTATTTTGAATTTATGACTTAAATTGTTGTATTTCTTTCTTATAATTACCTTTATTTATCCAAATAATTATTTTAAATATTAATAAACACAAAATTTGAATAATATCAATTTCAATTCGCATAAAAAGCGAGAAATTTGACAAGATTCAAACTTTTAGTTTAAGAATACCCAAAAATAATTATTTAACAAATTCAAGAAAGTCGAAAAACAAAATGCAACAATTAAATTCAATATTTTCCAGTAAAACAAAAAAATTCCAAACATAAGCAACAGAGTTGGCTTTGATATCATTTGTTGGACTTAATTTGATGCAAATCAATTTAGGATAAATCCAATTAACCAAATTCCTAAATTACGACTAATTATTGCAATTCAAATAAATCTTCGTGCTACATGTTTGAAATAAATAAAGAGTGGAAGCGAAAACTTACTATCCATCTCTTGTCCGATCTTCTTCTTGAAAGCCTTGAGAAGTAGGGAAGATGTCCTTGCACAACCACGAAAGAATCGCCAACGAGTCCTTCCGAACAGTTACAGAGTGCTGTCTTTTCTCCGAGAGCATGAACGCCTCAAGGAGTATAACCACGTAAGAGTTGGAAGCTATGCACAACACATGTGCCCTAAACAATTCTGTTTTGATTACACGTAATGCTTGGAGATCCGAAACTATTTATAATGGTGTTAGTGTATCTTGGAGAGATACAAAATTAATTATCAAATATTAATGAAATATATGAAATTATATTCTCTCCAAATCCTTTTCAAATCCTATTGTTCACTATTATAAACAATTTCACGGAATTTGGTATAAAACCTAAAATATCCAATCAGAAAGATAACAGTAAATCTAGACAGTCAAAACTTGCCTTGAAATTGGTCTCTTGCGATCGCAATGGATCTCATCGCGGTCGCAATTGACTTGGTTCCAGACTTGGTAGGTTTCTGCAAAGTCTCTTACGGATTGCGGCCGCAATCAATATTTTGGAAAAATCAGAAGATTAACTGCCAAATCTTCCTATTCCATTGCGGGCGCAAAGGATCTTCTTGTGTTTGGACTGTTTTGCTTGGGCTTTTCTCCAATTTGAGTTGGATTTAGCCCAAACATTATTGTTGACTTTACATTAACATAAATATATATAGTTTAGTTAATCATAATCGGTCCATCAATAATTATAATTAATTTACTTTAATTCTATATGCATTTGTGCTCAAAATCTTAGTAAAATACGTATAATGCCTTTAAATTTTGATTAATCACATTTCACGGCATATCCACATATTACTCCTCGTAATATTAGGCGACACTACATGACATATAGTAATCATAAAGTCCAAACTTTATTTAATAGAATTGACGTCTCAATTCTAACAACAAAAACTAGAATTTGCAAGAAGATGAAGTAAAAGAGAAGAAGGAAGAAAAAGGATTTTTAGTCATTCGGTTGTATTGTGTTCTCTCTCTTGTAATCTTTTACTTTATTTTTCATGTTTGCTTTATCCTTGTCAGGATGAAAGTTTTTTTTGGATAAATTAGAGTTGTATCTTGAAACTTGTGTTATGTTTTAGTTGGTTTAATTCAATATTTTATTGTTCTTTGTTATGATCTATTCTTTATTAATCGTGAAGACTTAATCTAAATCACATGAAATCTTAGGATCTTGTATTTCCAGTTGAGAAATTGAATATTAAGTCTAGATCATAAATAATAGGATATTTGATAGGCTAAGTATCGAGAGGCAACACTTGTCTTATACGGACTTCGCTTAATTGTTTAGAAAATTATGCCAAGTACCAAAAGGTGGAAGATGATTTTCTAGATTAATCAGGGCAGTAAGAATTTAATGACTTTAGATTAGTATAGTCAAGTACCGAGAGGTGATGTTTATTCTAATTTAAAGACGATACTAACATAGAGATATCTCTTGATACTTACTATACCTAATTGCGTCTTCATAAACAAAAGAACAAATTCGTACAAACAACTATTCATAATATAACTGGATAGGAACCCTAAGAAACGCTAATTTCTAATACTTGCAAAAAATCTAGATTTTTCTTTCGGAACTTAGTTTAATTTAGTTAATTGCAATATTTTAAACAAAAAATACCAACATTTCTTTACTTAGATTAAATTGTCAAAATTCTGAAACGAAATTCTGACTTGTCCTTTGAGTTCAATTCTAAGTAGCAACGATTGTTGTACTCTTGCAACATAACGCGAAACTAGGGTTATTATTTCTTAACTCGACCAAAATCATGTCAATGATTCGGATTGGTCTTTTGCATTTTAAAATTCGAGATATAATCGTAAGCATGATAGAGCTTCGTGCTTACATAAGTACCATAGCTTAATTCTATAATTATAACATAATATAATATAATAATATTACAAATAAAATAATAGTAATTTATATATTTAAATGTAAAAAAAATGTTATTTTTTTATTCATCAATTAATTCAATCAAACAAGCATACCTTCTGATTTCATAACATTACATAATAAATTATTTCTTCTAACTTTATTCTCCACCAAAACATGGAGAAAAGGTGTGAGAATACTTAAACCACCGAATGGGTCAAAGAAAACCATAAGCTTAGGAAGGTGCATCTCCACTAAAAACGGTTCATTGGATCTGTGCAAGGTCAAATCTCTCTGGTATTTTGAATTCGGACGGTTCTTCTTCCGAGAGCAACTTTTTACCTCAAGTCAAATTAGA